>JAURVB010013581.1:0-83390 GCA_033002965.1 Piper betle | reverse complement strand
GAACTAGCCTCGACTTCACTCCCTAATCACTTGTGCTGGATATATATATCAAAATCCTAAACAAACCCAGTCTTCTTCATCAACCTCCTCACAAACATCAAAATCAAACAGACATGGTTCAGAATCAAACTCTACAGCCCCGAACTCATCTTTCAACTTCCACACCGCATCCTCCCCAACACCATTCGAGAAGAAGCAAACTATGAACACCGGCATGAGAGAAGACGTCGAGCGAGCAGCATCAACAACCTCTTTGACCCGCACCGTCAACCCCCTGGTCTCGGCTAGATGCCGACCATGACAAGTACCGAGGGTTTCTATTTGATATCATGAACTAAACGGGGTCGCCTCCAATGGTGCAAACCACATCAACATGAACCCCTAGAAGAGAAGATTCACCTTCTACTGTCTTGCAGACCCGAGCGACGCCGGAGACAAAGGGCTGCCGGAGTAGGGGAACAATCCCTTCGAGGTAGCCGATGACCTTATTTTTAACTGGTAATATGTTATTAGACCTCGCTGTTGTAAGACCAAACAACTTTCGATAAATCACCTATTCATTAAATATATTTATGTCAATTTTTTTATTTCGAGAATAAGTAAGTACTTTAATTTATATTGCTCTTCTTATTTATTAGGTCATACAACCAATATTTATTGTAAGACATTTCATAAGATTATTTTTCATGAAAAATATTTATTTTTTATTTTAAATTTTAGTTTTATATATAATATTGTATCATGTATAAAATATCTTCTAAAATATATTATATTTTAATTATAAATAAAATTAATTACCATAAGATATTTAATCTTTTGTATATTCTTATATAAATGTACGTAATATATTGATTATCGATTTGAGTTTGTCCCAATCCGAATTTGCTAAATTAGATTCATGTCAAGTTCGAATTTAACTTAAACAAATATATATCGGAAAATATCGTAAATAGCAATATTTAATATTTTCTATTACAAATATGTAAAAGTTCAATTATTTATCAAATATAGTTAGATTCCCAATTTTTATTTTAAATATCCAATTCATATTTAAATTTTCTCGACTCATAATTTTTACTTTATTGATAAAAATACCCTTAATTTAACTTCAAATTTTCTTAAATATATTTTTCTTAAATTCTCTATGCTGAATGATATTTATTTTGTTGAAAAAATTATTCAAATTAAAAATATATTACATGAAACAAAAGTTTTAATTTCTAATAAAATATGCCAATTTCAAATCAAAATTTCAAACACCCACAATTTATATATTTTAATTTTTTATTTTTTGAATTTCGATCATTCAAAATTTAAAATAAAATAAAAATAAAATTTTCACCTTTTTTTCTTTTTAACTCATCAAGAATATAATTTTATAGTTTATTTATCAATTATTACCCAATATTTTTATTTTTATATGTGAAGTTAATGAAGATTATAACTTTTATCCATTATGTATGATTTTTATAGGTATTTTTGTCGTTAAATGAAAAAATAATAAGATTTGGTTATGATTGATATAAAAGTCTTAAAAGTGGCTATATTTGATATAACTTTCAAAATTTGGTATATTTGAAGTAAAATTTTGAAATTTAATTATTTATGATATTTTCATAATATATATATACATTCTGCTATGCGCTGCCATGTTTCCACCCCCAACCGCCCTGCCTGCCCTTGCCCGCATCCCTCCCCTACCTACCCTGTTTCCCCCCCACCCCCGCCCCCACTGCCTCGTTCCCACTTGCCCCGTTACCTCCTCCCCCCCCCCACCCCCTTTTTCCCCGCCGCGGCGCACCTGCCTCCAGCCTTCCCCCACCTGCCCTATTTCTGTAAAACCCATGACTCGAGTCAGAGTTTTACGGGAGTGAACCAGTTGGTTCAAGCGTCAGTTCGAGTCAAGTCAGCTTCATGGACCACGAGCTGAGTTAAGGCCAGCTATGAGTTATGAGCGATGAGGGTCATGTATGCTCAAGTGTACGATGATAACGTCTAAAAAATAATGAAAAATGGGTTATCAAGTATATGGAGGTATACAGTATTGATTGTTATTTTTATTTAATCGTAGAATAGTTTTAGGCCGAATAACACATTAGGACGCGTTGGATTATATTCGGGTGGGTTATGAATTATAAAGCATGTCATTTGGATGTTGTTGTGTTTGTTTTATTTTATGGGATTTTTGCATATTTTTCTAGATTTTTTAGAATTTATTACAAACTAGTTATTATTTTAACTCGAGTAGGAGTCGAGTCAATACTTAATTACGAAACTGCCACTAGAGTATATTTTCTCCATTCCCGACACCTTCCCCCTTCCAAAACCCTAGCCGTCTCCGCCCATTGTGCTCGCCACCGACGTCGTACAGCCGCCGATTGACGCCACTCCGCCTTGTCGCGTCGTCGCCGTGCCGCCCTGACCGACCCCGGCCACCGATCGCCTGCCGGCATGCCGTCGCGATGCCATTAAGCCGCCTCGGCTGTCGCCACTCTTGGCCGGATTCCGCCGCCGTTCGGTCGCCGTCGCCGCCGCTGTGACCACTAGTCTCACCCTCTCGCCGTCGCCGACGTTTCCCCCATTATCCTGAGCGCCGTCGAGGCCGGCAGCAGCCCCAATCGGAGCCGCCGTCGCCACCCATTTTCAACGCCGCCACCGACAGCCATCGCGGCCCCATCTGCTTTGTTTGACACTACCATCGGACCAAGCTCGTCGAGCTGGTGCCGATAGACCCTGTGTAACACCCCATTTCGGCTCACCCGTGAACCGACCCGGAAATGTCAAGCACTCTAGTTGACAACAAACTCATCCTCAAATCTGGAATATGTCTGACATTTTAAAGCACCAATCTGTAACTCGTGTTTGTTACTATATGCACATCTCCAAGTCTCACAATTTTGGAAGTATCACTATTTCCCATCTTCACTATACCCAAATCTGAAGATTCATAGGTAGCAAAGAAATTTATGCTTGGAGTTGCATAAAATGATGCTCCCGAGTCAACTACCCAACTAGCATCACAACTAGCTGTCAAACAATCATTCCCACAATCAGAAAGAATCACCATGTCATCATGCACAACATTAGTGTTCGTTTCTCCTTTATCCTAGTTGTCCTTATTTTTCAAGTCTTTTTTGAGCTTCCAACAATCCTTCTTCATATGACCTGTCTTGTCACAATAATAACACTTCAAGTGCTTCCTGGATTTAGACTTTCCTCGACTCTTGTCCCTTCTGTCTGTGTCTCTGTTTCTCGATCTACCTCTTGCCTCTTCTGACACTAATGCATGAGACCCTAAAGTTGGTAGAGATTTTCTTCTCACCTTCTCATTCAGTAAACTACTTGTTACCATATCCATTGTGAGTTTTCCATCCGGAGCAGCATTGCTCAAAGATATCACCAATGTTTCCCAACTCTTTGGCAAAGTGTTGAGGAGCAGGATAGCTTGTCATTCCTCATCTAGAGTCATCTTCATCCTGGCAAGTTGAGTAATAATACTCTTCATCTTATTGAGATGTTCACTTATGTCAGTTCCATCCTTATACCTCAAATTCATCAATTTCCTTATTAAAATAGTCTTATTGCCAGCAGTATTCCTCTCATAAAATTCTTGGAGTTTATCCCATATTGCTTTTGAGGACGTCAATTCAGAAACATGATAATACACAACTTCATCTACCTATTGTCTCAAACAGGCCATAGTCTTCCTATCCAACTTATTCCAGTCTTTTTCAGTCACCTTTACTGATTTCTGACTAGTGATAGGTTCATATAAATCCTTGGAATATAAATGATCAATCATTTTTCCTTTTCAATAATTCCAGTTACTAGGCCCATTAAGAGATATCATCTTAACATACTTCTCATTAGCCATCTTATTAAAATATAAATCACACACACACCAACTAGGCTCTTAGAAATTTTGTTGAACAATTGGTGGGCATCAAATATCAAGAACCAAAACTTGCAAACCTCTTGGCTCTGATTCCACTTGTTGGGATTAACCAAACAAAATCCTCATTTTAACAAGTAAGGATGAACATTACTAAACAAAACAAAGAGATCAGACAAGACAATTTTACATGAAAACCCTAAATTTTGGAGAAAAAACCACGGGGCAAACGACTAGATCAAATTCACTATATCACAATTTTAATACAGAATAGATCCATAGGAGAATAAATTCTCCAATACTAATTTACTATACTTTCTACAAAATTAGTATAAAGTCGTATAAGATAAATAAAGGAAGAATATTACAGATTAAGAACTTGGCGAAATTACCTTTGACGATTGTAAACCAATCACAACAAAATATTCACATTTTTTCAATCTACATAATTTTCTTTTTCCCTTTGCAGCGGCAGTTTTTCTTCAAAACCTAAAAACCAAAAAACCAAAGAAGAAATGTGTCTTTTATTCTTTTCAACAAACCAAATTTAGAAAATCTTAATTTTTATCCAAAATAGGGTTGTAAATTCATGTATTTACGGAGGAGGGATAACCCAACATGTGATGTATGGGTCGCGTGAGGCTTATGCAATATCATGGTAATGTGGTTGATCGAAACGAATTGACAGGAGAAAGAGTGATAGGTTTGGGGAAGGTTCCTTTGTTTGCATGGTGAGTGTATCATTTCATTTCTTCCCGACGTTGACGCCTGGCATGGAGTTTTGTGGAAGGTTCCTTTGTTTGCATGGTGAGTGTATCATTTCATTTCTTCCCGACGTTGACGACTGGCATGGAGTTTTGTGGAAGGAATTGGTTTGGAGGTACTGGTGGATCCAACTAGCGAGTAATTGGAGACAAACCATTGAATTTGAAGGTGAGTCGGAGCTACTTTGGAGGTCATGGGGCCACTAACATAACTCTTGGTTTTGTTTTTTTGTCGAAAATGAGCTTCCAGAATTGGGCGTTGGCCGCTAGTGCGAATGGTCGAGACACTTTTCTATTTTCCCCAATATTAATTTACATGTTTATATACTAATTTTGGCATATTTCGAACGAGAGCGAAAATGAAAACCCCATCTTGTGTGATGGAAGGACACTCTGGTTTTAAGTTTTGAACTCTCGAAGGATTCGGTTGGCAACGAAGTGGTGAAGTACTTGCTGATTGCTTTTCGTGTGTGTTCTTCTTTTCATTTTGTTATCAACTTGAAGCATTGCTTGGCAAAAAAAGTGAAGCTTTTTCATTTACTTAGCACAATATCACTGACTCAGTCTCATTATTAAGAAAATTTGTAATTCATTTAGATTTCAATGCTTTCGGAAGCATTTACAGACTAATTCATCAAATAGGTTTTATTTGTAGTATTGGTTTCAATAAGCTAGTCATGCAGTCAGTGATGCTGCATATGTGGGATAGACTCCCTGACGAGGACGTTGATCTTATTAGCTGTATTTTTTAAAAATTAAAAAACTAGTTGCGTCATTATTAAAAAAAATGAATTCTAGAGGAGTTGGAGGAGTTCAAAATTGTTAAAATTGAAGTATCTTCTTCTTTTCTATTTGTTAAAGTTCCAAAAATTGTTTCGACCAAACCGATAGACAATTTTTCAACAAAAATAAAATAAAATTGAACAATTAATCAAACCAAACTGAAGGTTTTTTTTTATTTAATTCAATTTATCAAAAAAATTTATTTGTTTTATTTAAAAACATATATTTCTGGC
Source organism: Piper betle (assembly GCA_033002965.1). Classification (NCBI taxonomy): domain Eukaryota; kingdom Viridiplantae; phylum Streptophyta; class Magnoliopsida; order Piperales; family Piperaceae; genus Piper; species Piper betle. The sequence goes on along the minus strand of JAURVB010013581.1, from coordinate 77,718 downwards.
ATTTTGGGTTTCAATCCTAGTTTCAAATATAATACTGGTTACTATATTGCATTTATATCTGGTACAAAGTATATTTGGTTTAACCGAGTCAAACTGGGTTAAATTAGTTTTTAAATTTATAAATAAAATATTTTATTAAATATAAAAAATATATTTTAACATTATTATTTTATTAAATATCGGTTAAAATACTAAAATTGTCAACAAAAAATTGGATTTTGTAAAAATTTCGTATTAAAAAAACTATGCATGAAGGAAAATAGTACGGAAGATTAACCCCGACCAAGATCAGCGTTTCTATGCCAATGCGTAAATTTATAAGGCACAACTCGAGAAATGTTTGACGTGGATGCTCTCTTTTCTTGTCGTATACATTGGGCTTGGTACAAGGCCCGTTCAAATCTCAAGGCCCAAGTTGGTCCTTGTCCATTTCCAATGATTTAAGGAGGGGGACTTCTTTCTAATGCCATTTCACGAGTTTTCAAATGTTATGATGAATTTTTGCTTGGACAAAAATGTTAATAATTTTATGTTGCTTGGGGGAAAAAATGTTATTTTCGGTTGAGAGAAAGAATCTTCTTCTGAGAAGAAAGTGTTCAAACTTATAACATAGATATCTACTTGCAGAACTGTCTTGCCAGCCTAACATTCTGGAGTTCATTCTACTCCAGTCATTAAACGACGATGTGGAAGCATGGAATTAATAATGGCCTTAATTAAGTGAGGCGCCGATCGTCAAGTTGAGGAAACCATGTCTTTCATTAAGTGCAGCATGGGGAAGAAATTTGTGTACCCATCATACAACTAATACTTTTATGTAGATAGAGTTAAACGAGCATCTATGCCAACTACTTAATAATAACTACAATGTCTATGAGTTGATTATAATATGTTCTCCTTTAATATGTAAGTATTTAATCAATTTTGTTGATCTGCCGACGAAGATGATTCTGACCGGCACAAGCAATTTGTTTAATATTCTTCGAGCTCCATTAAGTCCCAGCTCAATTATTGAATAAGTTAGGACTGTTATGTTCATGGAAAAGTATAGATTTTTAGCTAGGGAAACACCACGTATATATTATATATATATATATATATATATGACCGATTTAAATTAATTACACGCGACACAATTTTTAAGGCAGCATTACTTAATGGGATACATATACTAGTAGCAGTCTCACAACTCCTCAGTTTCTTTTTTCTTGGAATGATGAGATGAAACCTATATATTACAAAAACTTAACTTTTTTCCTTGTTTTTTGTTGATAGTTAATTTAATATTGGGAAGTCATTTTTTCACTGAAACTAATTTTAGTCATCATTATCAACGGTATTTAATGAATAATTTTATATAAGAAAAATAATCAAGTAATAATCTCTTATATAGTGTGCAGAATCTTATAATAATATAATGAGTTGTGATTAATTACCATGCATGCTGTGGAGTGTGTGATGTATGGGTCGCGTGAGGCTTATGCAATATCATGGTAATGTGGTTGATCGAAACGAATTGACAGGACAAAGAGTCAGATGGGTTTGGGGACGGTTCCTTTGTTTGCAAGGCGAGTGTTTCATTTCATTTCTTCCTTGCGTTGACGACTGGTACGGAGTTTTGTGGAAGGAATTGGTTTGGAGGCACTGGTGGATCCAACCAGCGAGCAATTTGGAGACAAACCATTGAATTTGTAGGTGAGTAGGAGCTACTTTGGAGGTCATGGGGCCACTAACATAACTCTTGGTTTTGTTTTTGTCGAGATCCAACCACCTGTTTTGCCCCCACCCCCGCCTGGAGCCCTCCCCCACCTGCCCTGTTTCCCCCCCTTCGCCCGTTTCAACCCCACCCCCGTCGCAGCTCTCATCCCACCTGCCCTGTTCCCCCCTCCCCTCCGCGTCCACCGTCTACTGCCCTTGCCTCCTCCAGCGTCACCTGCATCACTGCCGGCGGTGGCGCGATAACACACACAGGGGAAGGAAAAAGGCGATAGTAATTTCGTAATAAAAGCTTTACTCGCTCCCGACTCGAGTCAAAATTACGAAATAAGTTTTAAAAATAAAATAACATAAAATAAAAACTTAGACATGCTCCCGACTCGAGTTAATATTACAGAAATAATTTTTTTTAAAAAACCAAATAATATATCATAAAATAAAAAAAACCAAATAATATATCATAAAATAAAAACTTGACTCGATCCTGACTCAAGTCAATATTATGAAATAAATTTTAATAAATTAATTTTGACACGAGTCGAGAGTGAGTCAAGTTTTTATTTTATGTTATTTTATTTTTAAAATTTATTTCGTAATATTGACTCGAGTCGTGAGTAAGTCAAGTTTTTATTTTATTGTATTTTATTTTTAAAATTTATTTTGTAATTTTGACTCTAGTTGGGAGCGAGTGGAGTTTTTATTACGAGTGGGGGGAACAAGGCAAGTGGGGGAGAGCTGCGGGCGGGGGCACGGCGGTGGGCAGGGGCGCTGAGGCAAGCGGGACAGCTGCAGCAGGAGGTGGGGGAGGGAAATTCCGGTGGAAAGATTGATGGACGTTGGATTTTGATCCAATGGCCACCAATGCACGCGCTACATATGCGCTGACAAACAGAAATTTCTTATATATATATATATATATATATATATATATATATATATATATATATCTATATATAAGGGTCCCTAGTCATGTCAGCCAATGTAGTCTAGGGCTAGCTAAAATATAATACATGTGAACCATTGCTTATAGTACTGTTGGGGTGAAATGGATCCATTTGTTAATGAAAGTTAACTAAGCCAACGGTACGTATGTAATTTATAAACATTGTGTCAAGTTATAAATTAATCTCACGAAATTCAAAGTAATTTTCACGAGTATATTGTGCACCATGCAGGACCAATTACTTTCCAATCAATCACGGACAAAACTTGATTAAACCATTGACACGTGCAGCGAATTTTTCCAATTTTCATTTTTTGCCGTGCCTTTCCACTCTTTCCTAACATTTTTTTAAAAAATCTTTTCAAGTGACAGGTAAGCAACCCATTATATTTTTTCAATACAATTTACTCAACACCACCCACTGTGAAGAACTGGTATTATGTCCGCGAGTTTGGGATGCACTTGAGGACGCATCAAAATGGTGATAGTTGATGATCGAAGTGTAACACCCCGTTTCGGCTCACCCGTGAACCGACCCGGAAATGTCACTGGCGACCGAGCCGTTCGCTAATCTACTCGATTTGGTTAAGCTGACCCGAATCTGCCCTTAGTGTCTTAAGATGGAGATGCAAATATGAAATGCATGAATGAGATGCATGGGTTCTAACTGTAGTCCTACATGTATGCTATGATGTGCAAACAAAACAAAACCATGCAACAAGCGAGAAATTTTAAATAAAAAAAAAAATCCATTAATGTTTATGAAAAAACTAACAGAATCTCCCCTAAAAGTGCAATAGGGGCCAACCTGTCCACAACAAGGGTATATAAATATTTTATCAAAATACGATAAAACATGACAATCTACCGTGGCATTCATCATTATCTCATTTGTTTTCATCTGAGCCGAGTCTGAACTCTAAGGCTCCCTACTCATTCACATTTATCTGTTCGTCTCATAAGAAGCAATTTATCAAGACAAAACATACTAATTATCAATCACACAACATTAATACACTATCATTATACATTACACGCAGTAGATACATATGTACGCGGTTCTGTGCTGCTCCTCCGCAGTCTTGACAGCTTTCATCCCTCGCATTTCTCACCTACATATATATAGAAAAATGTCAGCAACGGGTGTCACTGGTCCGGAAATAACTAATATCAAATTGGAACATGAGAGCAAACTCTCATGGAGAGCAAACTCTCATGGAGAGCAAACTCTCATGGAAAGCAAACCATCATATATCTTCCTCAAGAACTCTCATAAGGGCAACTATAGAGGAGCCGTCGAGCAGCTGACTCAACAGCATCCCGATCTATCTAATACTGTGCCGCTCATGACACTTCTTTTTCAGTACTTCGCGTAAAGCAGTTATCCTAAGCCCTCTCCGAACCTCCATATTACTCCTGGCCTTGAGCACGAAGGCCGAGTACTCTAAGGCAATCGCCTTTAATACCCTTTGAACCACAAGTCCGGACATGCGTTGTACTAAACAGTACCCATAAACCTCTACATTCTCTGGGTGTGAAGAACTCATGCGCGGACTTGTCAGAATCCCTCGGGAATGGAACAGTCCGCTGGCACTAATCCAGAGTCCGCTTTGACTGTCACGACATCCGCTCATGGTACGTGCAAGTCGATTCATCTCCTTTTGTCTCACTGGAAACTCGATAAAAAAATTTATAGGGCTGGGTCGGGATTTATTATAATAGGCCCGAAGGCAACTTGAGGTGGATCTTATTTTCGAAAACAAGCTCGAGGGATCTCATCCTCGAGGGTTATTAATTCCGATAACAATCGACAAAATGACCCGTGTTAGGTGGGGTCCAATAAATCATCCACCTGACACGTCCTACAATCAATAAATCAAATCACCGACAGAGTAGAGCGATAAAACCTGAGAAGCGTGTCCTAACAGACTTCGTAAAAGCTCCAAGCGTGTCTTCGTGCCTAGGTGGCGAGTTCCTACTCCTTACCTACACATTGAAACTAAATATTAACGCCCGCTCATGATGCAGTCATACATCCTATATCACACATACATCCATCAGGCATCAATCAACACACATCAACCTATATCAATTCTAGCAAATCTACTTAGGCTAGTTTGAATTAGATCATAATCATTACCTAGTTACCCTAATTAGTTTCTTAGCCTCCATTTTTAACACCACTCAATCAAACAAATTTCATATTTTATCCTTAATCAATTCTACATTTATATATATAATTATAACACGCAATTCACCAATCCTAGCATGCAATTCTAATAATCAATACTTTTAAATAATTAAGTTAAAATAAATTATACCTCGCGTGATTCGTGGCTCGAACTCGGCACCCTATGGCGTCCGAAGTTCGATAGGGTTTGATCGGAGGGATTCGGCGGAAGATCATGTGATTTCCGACGAATTTCGGTGAATCCAATTTTCCGGCGACTTCCAGCGGTTTTCCGAGCGACTGTCCCGACAGTTTTTCGGTGACTGTTCTAGCGGGGCAATCAGGGGTAAGGGTTAGCACTGGCTCGACGAGCTCATCTCAATGGTGATGACAGCAAGGTTGGCCGCGGCGGCGATGGCCACCGGTGGCGGCGTCAGAGTTCGGTCGGGGCGGTCGGCCGTTCCGATCAGGCCCACGGCCGGCTTCGACGGCGGCGCTAGGTAAAAGGAAAACGTCGGGGAGGTCAAGGGGTGGTCGTCAGGGTCATGGCGGCGGCGGCGCAGCCTAGACGGCGGTGAATCAACAAGGGGAGCGGCGCGGCTTGTGGGGCGATTCTGGCGTCGTGACGGCGAGACGGTGGCAGGAGTGGGTCGTGCGCGGCACAGCGACGGCACAGCGGGTGCAGGCGGCATTGATCGCCGCTGTACTATGTCGGCAACGGCGGTGACGGCGGCGGCAATCTCAAGGCAGCGGCGGCCAGGGTTTGGAAAGGGGAAGGTGTCAGGAGAGGAGATGAAATGCTCCAATGTGCTAAAATCGTGAATAAGTATTGACTTGATTCCTACTCGAGTCAAAATAATAACTAGTTCGTAATAAATTCTAAAAAAATCTAGAAAAATATGAAAAAATCTCATAAAATAAAACAAACACAACAACATCCAAATGACATACTATATAACTAATAACCCACCCGAATACCATCTAACGCGTCCTAATGCGTTATGCAGCCTAAACTAATTCTACGGTCACAACATAAAAAAAATAAAATCATCAACTATATACTCTCATATTTACTGATACTCAGTCTACTGATGCGTATCTGACGCTATCATCGATACTTGGGTATACAAGAACCCTCATAGCACGTGACACGACTCGGCCTTGGCCCCGCATACGTGTTCTAAAGACTGAGCCAACTCGGACCACGGTCAAACCTACTGGCTAACAATTATAAAACCTTGACTCGAGTCGTGGGTTTTACACGAAGTGTGTCTGAGAATTGCATCCTTTGTGAAAGAGCCTTCAAGTAACATGGTTGTAAAAATTAGTTGATTCATAGTGGAATCAGCGATTTAAATTGGATCAGAAGGATTCTATTTTATAAAAGTAGGCAAATTGGTCGCGATGGGTAGGGATAATGGGGTTGGCGGGCGGGGGCGTAAGGGGGGACGAGGTAGGGGGTGCAAAGGAGGGACAGGGGCAGGGGGGCAACAATGCGAGGAGCCAGCGTGGGTGGGGCCACCATGGTTGGGGGCGGATTATGACGGGGCGGAACGGAAACCAGAGGTGGCATCAACTGGGTTAAATGAGGGGCAGCCCATGAATGATCGGAGAGAAAATCGGGGGAAGAAATAGTCGATGACATTCTCGTAATTAAAACTTAAATCGACTCTGACTTTAATAAAAAATAATAACTAATTTTAAATAATAAAAAAAATCCAAAAAAATTATAAAATATTATACACACTATAACATCAAAATAATATATTCTTTAACTAATAACCCATCAATTTTAACCGATTCAAGTAAATTGATTTTGTCTGATTTTTATGAATCGGTCTAATTCAATGACCCACTTCCAATCTGATTCGACGTCTAATTTCGATTTTGGCAATTATGGCAAGTAACCCACAACCTAGTTCCGGACAATTTATAGGAAAACCAACAATGAGAACAGCAAGAAAGTAATTTACTAATTATGATTGAACTTTTAAAAAAAATAACCGACCTTTGTTTTCTCCAACATAATGCTATGTGAGCATATATATTGTTGGAAAGGAATGAGCTTTTTTTTAAGAAAAAGAAAAAGGAAAAAAATTACAGAGAAGGATTAATGAGCATGTTGTGAGGGAAGCAATACGAAAACCATGCACCCAGCTTAGCCACCATTACGAAAAGTTGATAATAGAAAACACAAAAACATTCCAGCTTATATCACTTAACAGCAGTGATGGAGACCGACAACCATTCCAGCAACATGGGAAAATAAAAAAAAACTGAGCATTTACCGACGACAGTAGATTCTACAAGCCTCTCCAATTCCCCGCTTACTCCTCCTTCCAAGTACTAACAACTTGAGACAAGGCCGTGTCCGAGGACCCGCCGGGGGCCAGCTCCCTGGCTCCACAGTCCTTGAGCTCCTTCATCCTGCTCCTCAACCGCTTCCCCTCCACCCCTGCCATCAACGCCTTCACCACCCTCGCCACCTCCTCCCTTCCCACCACCGCCCCCGCCGGCCGCAGCGCCACCCCAACTTCCTCCGCCAGCATCACCGCGTTCATCTTCTGCTCCGCGTACAGGGGCCATGCTATCAGCGGCACCCCCTCCACCACGCTCTCCAACGTCGAGTTCCACCCGCAGTGCGTCAAGAAGCCGCCCGTGGCGGCGTGGCCCAGCACCTGTACCTGCGGCGCCCACGAGGGCACCACCAGCCCGGCTCCGACGGTGCGCCGGAGGAACCTGTCGGGTAGTTGGGCGAGCGGGTCACACCGGGTCTTCTCGTTGAAGAAGGCTCGGTCTCGGATGGACTGCGGACCACCCACAGGAACCGCTGCTCGCTGAGCTCCAACCCCAGCGCCAGCTCCGCCGTCTGCTCCGCAGAGAGGGTGCCGCCGCTGCCGAAGCAGACGAACAGCACCGACCCGGCCGGCTGCTCATCCAGCCATTTCATGCACTGCGATCCGACCGCCTCGGTGCCCGATTGTATGAGCGGCCCTATCGGGTAAACGGGTGGAAACCCAGGGGTAGAGTTGAGACCATCACCAGCCGGACTCCATATCTGCGAAGCTATTGACGAAGATGCCCTCGGCCTCCGGGTACCGCCGGCTATGCCAGAGCATCCACGATAGGCCTCATCTTTCCGGTTCTGGATCGGATCGAGCAGATCCGACCCGTTTAGCGGGACACACCCGGGCAGCCGGATTTTGTTGGGCCAGTCACGGTACTCGGACTCGGACATCCTGTCAAGCTCCGGCGGGTGGAGGAAGAGGGAGAGGGTGGTGCAGGAGCTGGTGAAGAAGATGTAGGGCCGGACGCCGAGCTCCCGGGCTACGTCGAAGGCCGGAGTGCAGAAGAAGTCTACCACGAGCACCGCCGGCGAATGCTGCCGGAGTGAGTCACGGAGGGCGGGGAGGGATCGGACGACGGTGTGGAAGATGATGGTCTCTAACCTGGACTATTTGGGCAGGTCATGGACCTCGACTGGGGGAGATGGACGGTGTGGATGTCAGCTCACTACACGTTATCATGCGTACCCAACTATATAATGATAACGTCATGAACACAGCAAAACAGAATGAGTTATCAAAATATATTAGAGTATGGCAGTTATTTTTTATTTTTATATACAGTGGATCGTAGAATTAGTTTTAGGACGTTTACCACGTTAGGACGCGTTACGGGCAGTTTGGGTGGGTTAATAGTCCTAGAGCATATCATTGTGATGTATTGGTATTTGTTTGATTTTATGGGATTTTTCCCAATTTTTTAAGGATTTAATATGACTTAGTTATTATTCTTTACTCGAGCCGGACACGAGTCAAGTATTATTTACAAATTTGCCACCCAGTTATTTTCTCCCTCCTCCGATACTTTCTTCTTCTTCCCCAGCCAAACCCTAGCCACGCCACCCTGCGCTCGTCGTCGCCACTGCTATCGACGTCTGCCTGCCGACGATCGTCGCCGACTAGCCTCGCCGCGGCGTCACCATGCCTCCCCGACCAGTTCCGGCCACCATTTGGCAGCTACGACGCTCGATCGCCGTGCCAAGTGTCGTGCCCGTGTTGCGCTTCCGTCGCTGATTGCGCCGCCGGCGACCATCGCCTCCATGATCGGGTGGTCGCCTCGAAACCCTCGACCACCCAGCGACCTTTCCTGATCGAAGTGGAGGCTGTCGCCGCCCAGGGCGGCCGAATCGAGTCACCCATCTCCACCACCACTGTTTTAGCCATTTTTCGACAGGCTGCCACCTCCGCTGGCCACATTGACATCGTAGATAGGTCAGGCTCGCCGAGCCGGTTCCAATGGTACCCAATATGACCTATCCAGCCAGTAGATGCCACCAGTGATTGTCGCCAGCAAACTGCAGTCAAACCTGATCGACTTCGGACGCCGTCGAGCGTCGAATTCAAGCTCCAAGACGCGCGACGAAACCCTAACCGTCGCGGATCGTCGACGACGTGAGGTATAATTACCTCCAATTTGATCATTTAAAATTGATGATGAATGTTAGCACAGTATGCTAGATTTGATTAACTGTTATGAGTAATGCCTAACTATAAGTGAAAGGATGATTGTATGATTTGAGTAATTGCGAATGAATAGTGAGTGATCTAATGAGGTAGATCGAGTTTGAGCATGCTAATCGAGTATGACGTAACTTAGAAAAACAATATAAAATTTGTATGAATAGGATGACTTAGAATTATTTTCACATTATGATTATTTGACTGTTGATGGATGTTATTCGTATTGTGTATGATGTTCATTGAGTTTGATGCATTATTTAGTTAGCAGGCGTTAGTATTTAGTTTTGATGTGTAGGTACGGAGTAGGAGCTTGCCGCTTAGGCGCGATGACACGGTTGGAGCTTCTACTAGGTCCGTTTAGGACTCGTCTCTGTTTTACTCTCTTCTATTGTATGTTTGTTTTAATGCTTACAGGACAAGTTAAGTGGCATTTTATCGGATCCCACTTAACTCGGGCCATTTAATCAAACAATTTTCTGGATTAATAACCCCTCGAGGATGATTTTGAAAATAAGATCCACCACAAGTTGCCTTCGGGCCTATTATATAAATCCCTTCCCAGACCTATATATATAATTTTATTGGGTTCTCAGTGAGACGAGAAATGGAGAAACCGACTGCACGTACTCTGAGCGGATGTCGTGACAGTCAAAGCGGGCTCTAGATTAGTGCCAGCGGACTGTTCCATTCCCAAGGGATCCTAACAACTCCGTGTTTGAGTTCCTCACACCCGGAGAACGTGGAGGTTTACGGGTACAGTTTAGTACAGTGCATGTCCAGAGTTGTGGTTCAAAGGGTACTAAAGGCGACTTCTTGAGAGTACTCGGCCTTCGTGCTCAAGGCCAGGAGAAATATGGAGGTAAGGAGAGGGCTTAGGATTTGAAACCAAAAAATAAAGTAAGAAAATACCGAGAGTGGCACCAGCTGCAGCAGATCAGTAAGTTCGGGATGCTACCAGGTCTATAGCCCAGTGGCTCCTCAGTAGTGCCCTTTATAGTGTTCACGTGGAGTATATGATGTTTTCTTTCATATGAGAGTTTGCTCTCATAGCCAGCTTGTTATAGTTATTTTATTTTCCGGACCAGTAATACTTGTTACTGACGTGTTTTTATATTATATGTAAGTAATAATCACGAGTTGGAGGAGCCAGCTTGGGCGGAGGAGCATTGTTGTCGCTTGCACACATGTCAGTCGATAGAGTGGTTAATATTCTATTTATGATGCTATTATATGGTGAATGATGTGAAATGCTAAGACATGATAGGATATGTTTAAATGCAATGAGATGATATTATGATGTGATGAAAAGTTAAGACATAATGACAAGAGGTGAAATATGATCACAGTGAGCAGCGAAAGTGTGGTGGGTTGAAACTCAAGTTCCATAATGAGTATTCATTATATTAGATTATGTGTGATTGAAATTGTTGATATATACATATATATTGGTATATGTTGTTTTGATAGGGTGGACCCTAATTGCACTTTTAGGGGAGACTCTGTCCGTGTTATTTTAGATTCTTTTACTGATTTAATCGTAATTATATTGCTGTGTATTTTGAATTACATGTCATTCATGTAATACCATGTTATGGTTTGTGCATTCATCTATGTAGTGCGAGATGTATCTTCATCTTAAGACGCCGAGATTAGATCCGCATGAGTTAGGTTTAGGGTAGCCAACCTAACCGGGGCCTGTAACATACCGGTTTGGTTCACGAGCGTGAACCAGATTTGGGGTGTTACACAATATCATGGTAATGTGGTTGATCGAAACGAATTGACAGGACAAAGACTGATTGGTTTGGGGAAGGTTCCTTTGTTTGCATGGTGAGTGTATCATATCATATCTTCCTGACGTTGACGACTGGCATGGAGTTTTGTGGAAGGAATTGGTTTGCAGGTACTGGTGGATCCAACTAGCGAGTAATTGGAGACAAACCATTGAATTTGAAGGTCATGGGCCTACTAACATAACCCTTGGTTTTGTTTTGAAAAAGCAAAATCGAGAATGAACTTGTAAAATTGGGCGTTGGCATTTTCGAATGAGAGCGAAAATGAAAACCCCATCTTGTGTGATGGAAGGACACTCTGGTTTTAAGTTTTGAACTCTCGAAGGATTCGGTTGGCAACGAAGTGGTGAAGTACTTGATGATTGTTTTTCGTGTGTGTTCATCTTTTCATTTTGTTATCAAATTGAAGCATTGCTTGGCAAAAAAAGTGAAGCTTTTTCATTTACTTAGCACAATATCACTTACTCAGTGTCATTATTAAAAAAATTTGTAATTCATTTAGATTTCAATGCTTTCGGAAGCATTTACAGACTAATTCATCAAATAGGTTTTATTTGTAGTATTGGTTTCAATAAGCTAGTCATGCAGTCAGTGATGCTGTATATGTGGGATAGACTCCCCGACGAGAACGTTGATCTTATTAGCTGTATTTTTTTAAAATTAAAAAACTAGTTGCGTCATTATTAAAAAAAATGAATTCTAGAGGAGTTGGAGGAGTTCAAAATTGTTAAAATTGAAGTATCTTCTTCTTTTCTATTTGTTAAAGTTCCAAAAATTGTTTCGACCAAACCGATAGACAATTTTTCAACAAAAATAAAATAAAATTGAACAATTAATCAAACCAAACTGAAGGTTTTTTTTTATTTAATTCAATTTATCAAAAAAATTTATTTGTTTTATTTAAAAACATATATTTCTGGCATTTTGGGTTTCAATCCTAGTTTCAAATATAATACTGGTTACTATATTGCATTTATATCTGGTACAAAGTATATTTAGTTTAACTGAGTCAAACTGGGTTAAATTAGTTTTTAAATTTATAAATAAAATATTTTATTAAATATAAAAAATATATTTTAACATTATTATTTTATTAAATATCGGTTAAAATACTAAAATTGTCAACAAAAAATTGGATTTTGTAAAAATTTCGTATTAAAAAAACTATGCATGAAGGAAAATAGTACGGAAGATTAACCCCGACCAAGATCAGCGTTTCTATGCCAATGCGTAAATTTATAAGGCACAACTCGAGAAATGTTTGACGTGGATGCTCTCTTTTCTTGTCGTATTCATTGGGCTTGGTACAAGGCCCGTTCAAATCTCAAGGCCCAAGTTGGTCCTTGTCCATTTCCAATGATTTAAGGAGGGGGACTTCTTTCTAATGCCATTTCACGAGTTTTCAAATGTTATGATGAATTTTTGCTTGGACAAAAATGTTAATAATTTTATGTTGCTTGGGGGAAAAAATGTTATTTTCGGTTGAGAGAAAGAATCTTCTTCTGAGAAGAAAGTGTTCAAACTTATAACATAGATATCTACTTGCAGAACTGTCTTGCCAGCCTAACATTCTGGAGTTCATTCTAGTCCAGTCATTAAACGACGATGTGGAAGCATGGAATTAATAATGGCCTTAATTAAGTGAGGCGCCGATCGTCAAGTTGAGGAAACCATGTCTTTCATTAAGTGCAGCATGGGAAGAAATTTGTGTACCCATCATACAACTAATACTTTTATGTAGATAGAGTTAAACGAGCATCTATGCCAACTACTTAATAATAACTACAATGTCTATGAGTTGATTATAATATGTTCTCCTTTAATATGTAAGTATTTAATCAATTTTGTTGATCTGCCGACGAAGATGATTCTGACCGGCACAAGCAATTTGTTTAATATTCTTCGAGCTCCATTAAGTCCCAGCTCAATTATTGAATAAGTTAGGACTGTTATGTTCATGGAAAAGTATAGATTTTTAGCTAGGGAAACACCACATATATATGACCGATTTAAATTAATTACACGCGATACAATTTTTAATACTTAATGGAATACATATACTAGTAGCAGTCTCACAACTCCTCAGTTTCTTTTTTCTTGGAATGATGAGATGAAACATATATATTAAAAAACTGAACTTTTTTCCTTGTTTTTGTTTGATAGTTAATTTAATATTGGGAAGTCATTTTTTCACTGAAACTAATTTTAGTCATCATTATAAAGAAGAAGGCTAATATGAATTTTTAAATGATAAATTTCATAATTCCCATGGATTTAGAGGTAAGTTATAGTATATGAAAGTTATAACAAGTAATTTTATTGTCATTCAATTGCAAAATAACTACATGAGAATATATACCCCTTATTTATCCAGGTGGACTAATGAGATAGACTCTAATTATATGAAAAGATATTCTCATTTTATAGATATATTCTCATGGAATAATGAGATAAACTCCGATTTTTAAAGATAGACTTTTATTAAATGAGAAGATAAATTAGATTTAATTTTTTTGGCTGCATTTTTATTAGTTGAATATCCAACTTTATATTAAAGTAAGTCTTTGAATTCTCCTTTTATTAATATAAGATTAGATTAGTTAAGAGCAAACAAATATTAGCTTCATTGGCTAGATAACCTCCACATAGGGGAAACATCAACTTTGATCACATGAAAAGCACAAACACTGAACCTAGTTCCAATTCTCACCAATTTCTTCATAGAGAAAGCACATACACGCTTTGATTGATTGATTATAAAAAATACAGGAAAATATTAACAAAAGAAATCAGCCTTTGTAAGTGTCTTATACTCTTACATCGCGAGCCGGACACAAGGCATGTATATGTACAGGTACCCATGGCCATCACCCCAAACCAGTTACAGTACTTCCATTTCTTTTGCTGCAAATCAACCTTTTTCATCAAGTTAGCAGCAAAATCTGGATTACCAACAATCATTGTTCTGATTCCTCAACCAAACATTTCTATTTCAAAGAACAAACAGATCATGATACTCCATAGAATATTGATGCATGTTAGGAAGACATTAAGAACATGGTGATATATAATCAAGCACAAGATATCCCTACAAGTCTCCCGGTAAATCTCTCCGAGACCGTCTTCCTGATCACCCGAGAATCAAACTCCGGTGACATCGACGAGAAGTCCCCTCCCTGCTCCCACCTCTCCGGTATAGTGGGCAGAACGCCCCCGTTGCTTTGGTGCATGAAATAATGCACATCCACCGGCCTCTCCCCCTCACTAGACGCCGAAACCCGCCCTGGTTTGAGCTGAAAGACCGACCGGATAATCCGATGGAACGATCGGGAGATCCGGCGGGATGACCTTGACCGGCTAACCGTCACCGGAGGAGGAGGTAGAGGGACCTCATGAGAGAAGCGGGGCATGGAGAGTGACCTTGAGGCTATGGCCGAGTCAAGTTGGCGCTTGAATGACTTGAGCTCAAAGGAGTCATAGAGAGAACTATCACAGTCCCACACCTTGCTCTTATCCACCTCCATCTTCATCTCCTTCCCAGCTTCGGCCTTGGAAATGCTACAGTCAATTGCAGCAGCCATATGAATATACAAAAACTTAGTTACACCATACATATCTATAGTCATACGCAGATTGCACGCACATATACATAGTGGCCCTTCAATTGTCAAATTATGGATACATAAGGAAATAAACTAATGACCATATATTTATATATGACATAGTATAGAAGGTTTACATGGTGTGTAATTGGGGCGAGCAAAGAGCTGGAGAGGTTGGGCGTGGAGAGTAGCGGTTATTACGGGCCTCAATATGTTATAAAGAAATCAAAGAGTGGGAAGGAGTGTTGGTAAAGGATTAGGTTGAGGGGTTGGGTTTTCACGTGGTTGGTAAGGTGTCAACTGCGTAAGGTTTAAGACTTTTAAGAAAGGATCTCTCACGTCTTCCCCACCCTCACCACACACTGTAGACCGACCTGCCTTTTCTGCATGCCTGGCCTTGCTTGATTACCCTTTAATGGCTGGGGAAGATGCAAGTTTTCACGTCTAACTTGTGACCAAGGTGATGAGTCATGCATATGAGGATGACCCACGATCAGGACGATGGGGGGATTAAGCTGGCGCATTGTAGATTCTTGTTGTAGAAAGTTATATGTACAAGTAGATATGTTTTGGACGTCGACCATTGACTACGTACAGATAGATTTGTTTTGTTGTAGATTTTCACTTACCTCGCAATTTTTAGGTAGGAAAGGAGGAAGATGGTCATGCATGAAGTAGTTGAAGTTGGAACAAGTGTTTATATTGTTGGCCCAATCAATCCCTATTGGGTGATTAGTGTTTGGGGAGCGTACGTCACCATTGAGGACCAGCCGCAACTGGTGGTGCAAGGAAGAAATGAGTTTAATTGGCCCTCGAAGTCAGAGCACGCAAGATATCATTTGATGTGGACAGCGAGAGAATTACCATTCAAATCAGATTCACATCTTCATGGTGGTTGGTGTTGTACCAGTTTTTTAAGATTAGATAAAATTGCTCAACAATGATTCCCACGTCAGAAGGTACCTTCGATTGGAGGAGGATCCCATTTCCTTGCACGACAAACAGTGCTTGGCTGGTTCACATAGCGCCTTGTGCAGATGGCATCCTTTCATGATCGGTTTACATTTTAGAATGGTGCGTACTGCATAGCTATACCAATATTTTTCACCTTACAGAGTTGAGAGGCATTAGAGGAGCTAGCAAAATTTTCACTTTTATTTTATCCTTGGCATTGATCATCTCTAGAGCTAATTTGTTGCTAAATTGTAATTTGTTGTAAAGTCTTAAGGCCATATGCTAACATAGGTGTAAGGCCTAATCAACTTTAAATAAATTACGCATCCATTAAACATCCTTGTGAGATTTTTCTTATCTATGTTTCTCAAATTATTCATCGGGCCTTACTAACTTCCCAGCAAATCATTTTCCTTTGTGGTCATAGGTTTCTATGTTCCTCTTCCTACACCCACAACTAAGCAAACATACATGGCTTCGTATCAGCCCATGGTTGCACGAATCGGAATCGGTTTTCCATGGAATCGGAATCGGAATCGGAATTGGTCTGAATCGGCCAAGAATCGGTTCAGTTGAATCGGTCCAAATTAATTTAATCCATATATAACTAATTTGACAATTTATAATATAAATATATTAAAATTGGGTATTGATGTTATTTTGATATTATTCTGTGTATTATAGGTTTATGATATTTTTTAAATATTTTTTAAGATTTTTTTAAATTATTTAGAATTAATTATTATTTTTTACTCGGGTTAGACTCGAGTCAACCTTTAATTACGAGAATGCCACCCTCCCCTCTCTACCCCTGCCGCCGCCGGCGGCCCGGTCGGCGGCGAGCTCTGCGGCGGCGATGTCGGAGGATGTCGGCAGCCCGGTCAGACGAACCGTCGGCCGGCGAATCGGCGGCGCGAATCGCCAGGCGGAAGCGTCGGGACGGCGGAAGGTGAGTTCGGAACGGGCGCAGCATCGGACGGCGGTAGGGTGGTCGCAAAGGTCGGGCGGAGCCGCGTCGGGCGGTCGAATCGCGGCGGAATCGCGGCGGGACGCGCAGCGCCGAGGGGCGGCGGAGCGAGCGCAGCGGAATCGGGGGGAGAGGGTTTGATTTAGGTTTTTAAATCCAAATTACCATTTTGCCCATGCTTAAATAATTTAATAAAAATTATACCTAGGGTATTTTGGTAATTTTGTAATAAAACCGATCCGATTTAAATCGGCCGATTCCGATCCGATTTAAATCGGTCGGAATCGGCCGAACGGGCCGATTCACGACCCGATTCGGGGCCGACGAGTCGGCCCCGAAATCGGATCGGCGCGACGCCGATCCGATTTAAATCGGCCGATTCCGCACGAAATGGCCGATTCATTAACTATCAGCCAAATATGTAGGGCTGTGCAGGCGTGTTCATAGCTCATTAAATATTTGAAGTCACATCAAGCAAGCACGGCCTTGTATATATATATATATATATATATATATATATATATATTTATAGAGAGAGAGAGAGAAGAAAGAAGGGGGGGGGGGACCTAAGCCATCCTTACATGATTAACGTCGTCTTATTATAAAGTTGACCCTGATTAAATTTCTTTTTTTTTAAAAAAACAAACTCCCCCTTGCCCACCACCGCTGCCGGCCAATCCTGCAGCATGGGGGACTCCAGCCACTGCCAAAATAAATAAATAAAAGTTTTCACACCAGCGACTGTTCCATATGTCGACAATTTTTATTTTTTTTTCATCAGCGCCGGATTCAACTGCCTGCGGCGAGATCTAGCCAATCCCTGATAGATAGCTAGATCCATTTGCACTTGGCCGAATCTGGCATGCTGGGATACGATCGGCTGCAGAGCCGTTTTTCTTTTTCGTTTTTAGATTTGATCTATGTCATTTTCTATCATTAATTGGCCCCGCGAGTTCAGAAGGCCTTTTATTTATATTGATTCGAATTCTGGAGCGAGTTCAAGAGCTTGTATTTTATGTTATTTTATTTTTAAAATGTATTTCGTAATATTGACTCGAGTCAGGAGTGGGTCAAGTTTTTATTTTATGTTATTTTATTTTTAAAATTTATTTCATAATATTTACTCGAGTCGAGTCGGGAGTGAGTCAAATTTTTATTTTATTGTATTTTATTTTTTAAAATTTATTTCATAATTTTAATTCGAGTAGGGAACGAGTTAAATTTTTATTTTATGTTATTTTATTTTTAAAATTTATTTCATAAAATTGACTCTAGTTGGGAGCGAGTCAAGTTTTTATTTTATTATATTTTATTTTTAAAATTTATTTAATAAATTTGACTCGAGTCGGGACCGAGTCAAATTTTTATTACGAAATTGCCATCGCTCCTTCCTTTCCCATGTGTTTTGTCGCGCCATCGCCGACCGTGATGCAAGCGACGCCGGCGTGGAGGTGGCCAAGGTAGCAGACGGCGGGGAGGAGCTCGGTTGACGGGCGGGGCAGTGGTGGGGGTGGGGGTGAAATGGGCAGCCGGGGAGGGTGGCGGAACATGGCAGGGGTAGGCGGGGTCGCGGCGGGGGTGGGGCGAACAGCGGCAGGGGTGGGGGGGAACACAGGGCAGGTGGGGGGAGGGCCGCGGGCTGGTGGGGGCAAGACGGCGGCAGGGGGCAGGGGGAAATAGGGCAGGTGGGGGGGGGGGGTGGGGGGCGGGCAGCGGACAGGGCGGGGGGAAACAAGGTAGGTGGGGGAGGGCTAGCTGGCGGGGTGCAACGGCGGACGGGGCGGCGGCGGTGAGCGGAGGCGGTGGCGGCGGTGGTGAGCGCAGATGGCGGCGGCGGCGGCGGCAGCGGGGGGCAGCGGGGGAGAAAGCGGCATGAAAAGATTGGTAGCCGTTGGATTTCTATCCAACGGCCACCAAAGCATGCGATGCATATGCGCTGCCAAACATGGCAGCACACGCAGAACGTATATATACGTATGTATATATATATATATATAGTCTAGTTGCAATGTGCCGTCACTATTTGGCATTGCATGCAAAGTAAAAGTTATGTGGGCCACTCGATTTTAATCCGGTGGCCCACAATCCCTCTCCCCTGGAGGCCCACCCGCTCGCCCACGACCAATACCTGCCTACCCCCTTCGACGACCTCTACCCACCGCCTGACCCCCCACCGTGACCGACCATCCCTGCCACCCCGTTGTCCCGCCGTCCCACCACCGCCCCCCCCGCCTGCCCTGCACGTCGGCCCATGGCACGACCACCACCACCCCCACCCCCACTCCGCCGCGGCGACCCCGCCCGCCAGTCTGTTGCCTGCGCTGCCTCGACCGCGTGTCCCCTTCCCCCGACCGCGCTTCCCCCAGCCCCCCTCCCCTGTTCCCCTGCCCTGTTTCTGCCCCCCAAACGGCCCCCCCCCCCCCCCCCCCACCCCGTCGCCAGTTTTGCCACCACCCCACGCCGTCTACTCTTGTTGCCCTGTTCCCCCTACCACCCATTTTGCCCCCACCCCACGCCGAAATCTCCCGCATCACCGCCGGCGGTGGTACGATAAAACAAAGGGGGGAAAAGGAAAGGGTGATGGAAATTTCATAATAAAAATTTGACTTGCTCCTAACACGAGTCAATATTATAAAATAAATATTAAAAAAATTTAAAAATAAAATACTATAAAATAAAAACTTGACTCGCTCTAGCGCAAGTCAATATTACGAAATTAATTTTTAAAAAAAATTAAAAAATAAAATACTATAAAATAAAAACTTGACTCGCTCCAGCTTGAGTCAATATTACGAAATTAATTTTTTTAAAAAAACAAAAAAATAAAATATCGTAAAATAAAAACTTGGCTCGCTCCAACTCGAGTCAATATTACAAAATTAATTTTCAAAATAAAATACCATTAAATAAAAACTTGACCGGCTCTGGCACAAGTCAATATTACAAAATTGATTTTGTAAAAAATTTAAAAAATAAAATACCATAAAAATAAAAACTTGACTTGCTCCAGCTCGGGTCAATATTACAAAATTGATTTTAAAACAATTTCAAAAATAAAATACCATAAAATAAAAACTAGACTCGCTCCAGCTCGAGTCAATATTATGAAATTAATTTTTAAAAAATTTAAAAATAAAATATATAAAATAAAAACTTAACTCGCCCTAGCTCGAGTCAATATTATGAAATTGATTTTAAAAATTTTTTTAATAAAATACCATAAAATAAAAACTTGATTCACTCCTTACTCGAGTCAATATTGCGAAATTTTGTAATATTGACTCAAGTTGGAAGCGAGTCAAGTTTTTATTTTATGGTATTTTATTTTTAAAATTATTTTAAAATCAATTTCCCTGGGAAGAGGGGGGCCGCGGCTACGGTGGGGGCAGGGGCGCGGCTGGCGGGTCGGCGGCTGGTGGAGGGGGAATACTTGGGGGCCGCTGCGGCGGCGGCAGGGGGGTTGGAAGGGGGCGACTGGGGGTGAGGGGGCCGTGGCGACGGGCAGGGGTGGGGGGAGGGCGCCAGTGGGGCGGGCGGGGGTAGGGGGATGGGGGGCCACAGTGGCTTGGGGCGGACAGGTGGACCACGGCAGAGGGGTCGTCGTGGCGGGCGAGGGAGCCGTGGTGGAGGGGGCCACCGGCAGGGGGCAGGGGTGGGCAAGCAGGTCTGGGGCATGGTTGCAAAAATTGGAATCAAAATCGGAATCGGTTTTCGAGGGAGTCAGAATTGGAATCGGAATCGTTCTAGTTGAATCGGCCTGAATCGATCCTATACAAAAATTTCAACTTAGTCAAAATTAGTGGATTATTAGTATAGAATATGCCATTCTAATGTAATTTTTATGTTATAATGTGTATTATATTTTATGATATTTTTATATATTTTTTGGATTTTTTTTAAAAATTATTTAGAATTAGTTATTATTTTTGACTCAAGTCGGATTCGAATTAACTTTTAATTACGAAAATGTCACTGATATTTCATCCCCCATCTCCCCCCGCCGCCGCCCATGTACCCTCCCCCAATCGCCGCCACCGCCGCAGCCCCGTTGCCACCCTCGCCTCCCTATCACCCTGTCACCCCCCCCCTCGCCCCTGTCCCGCCCCCGTCGCCCCCCTCCTCGCCTCCCGCCTCGTCGCCCCCCTCCTTGCCTCCCACCCTGCCCCGCCCCGTAGCCCCGAAGCCACCCTAACGGTCTCGTCCCCCTCACCCCGGCCCTGCCCTCCCACCCCATCGCCGACCTTGCCCAGTAGCCTCCCTCACCGCTCGCCCTCGCCACCCCGTCCCCCACCGCTGTTGCCACCCATCCCCGCCCCCGGTCGCCCGTCGCCGCCCTCGCCACCTCCCACCGCCGGCTAGAATCGGCCGATTCGAGCCTAGCCGATTCATAGGGTTTTTTAAATCGGATCGCCGCCGATCCAATTTAAATTGACCGATTCCGAGTGGAATCAGCCAATTTACGCATCACTGGTCTAGGGCCACTGTGAAATCTGGGCCTCTGGATTTCAATCCAGCAGCCCAAATTTGGCAGTGCATGGTGCACTGCCAAAAGGGGGCAGCCCACCATAGCTGCCCCCTATATATATATAGTGTGGCTACAATGCGCGGCCAATATTTGGCAACGCATGCAGTGTAAAGTAATGTGGACCGTTGGATTTCAATCCAACGGCCCACAATCCCTCTCCCCCTTGGGGCCTGCCCGCCCCCTGCCTGTTGGCCCGTGAACCTGTGACCTTCGCCCGCCCGCCCCCTTTGACGACCTCCGCCCACCACCTGACCCACCACCGCCACTGGGCCCCCCCCCCCCGCATGCCAGCCCATGGCATGACCACCACCACCCCCCACTCCGCCGTAGCCCCCTTGTCCACCCGTCTACCGCCCGCGCCACCTCGGTCGTGTGTCCCCTTCCCTAGCTGCACCACCACGGCCGCGTTTCCCCCAACCCCCCCCCCCCCCCCGGCAGAGCTTCCACTCCCCCCACGCCACCCATTTTGCCCCCACCCTACACCGGTGTCACCTACATCACCGCCGGCGGTGGCGCGACAAAACAGAGTGGGGAAGGAAGGGCGATGACAATTTCGTAATAAAAATTTGACTCGCTCCCGACACGAGTCAATATTACGAAATAAATATTAAAATAATTAAAAATAAAATACCATAATATTGACTCAAGTCGAGAGTGAGTCAAGTTTTTATTTTATAGTATTTTATTTTTAAAATTAATTTCCTAATATTGACTCGAGCTGGAGCGGGTCAATTTTAAATTTTTTTAATATTTATTTGGCAATATTAACTCGTGTCGGGAGCGAGTCAAGTTTTTTTATTATGAAATTGCCATGGGCTTTTCTTTCCCCCCTCTGTTTAGTCACGCCATCGCCAATGGTGATGCAAGTGACGCTGGCGCCGGGTGAGGCGAAACAGGCAGCTAGGGGGCTGGGTAAAGCCTAGGCAGGGGACAGGGACACGCAGATTTCTTTCAAAAGTTTGATAAAGTTACCACAGATTTCTTTGACCACAATTGCCAAAGGTGGTGAATAAAGTCATCCACAATTCGGAAGATGAATGTATATAAAAGATAACACGATTTAAAACTTGGAACTTGATGACATGAAGAAACAACATTGAGACAAAGTCATCTTGTGACCACTTGATTGTAAGTGTAAAAACAGATTTCCCAACAACAATCTGCAACAATATTTCTCTTCTATATGTTTGCTATAGTAAATTTTAAAATAAAGCAAACTGCATGCGTCACTTGTTCATTTTTCTACGACAAAAAAGCACATTGCAAATGAATATAGAGGATTATGACTTGAACTTGAACAGCATAAAACAACAATATTGAGGTAATACCATCTAGCAAGCTCTTGATCAAAGACATCGAATTTCAAGGAGAAGGGAGACTAGGGGAGGACTGCACAGTGACATACCTTCTGTCGGCGGCTGCAGTTGGGCTCCATCGGCAAAGATAGCAACTTGACAAGGTCTCGGACTCGCGCCTTCTACATGTCCGGGAAATGGGGGAATTTTAGACTAATCAAGAATATACAGTGTATAAAATTATATCGAATTGCAGTTCCCTAGTCAAAATATTATGGCGGGTAACGAGTCAAGTTCGCTCGCTCACTCAGTCAATTGTAACATGAACCTAGCTGGTGCAGGCCTGCAACTCGATTCCCTCATCTCGGGTGCAATAATATTTATTGTATTTGATATTTAATACCATAGTGACAAGTTCAAAAAACTGGTTGTCATCCCTACCTGTAATATTTGTCCCATCCCATTTGGCTACTATGGGTTGTGTCTTTACATTTTCAGAGGAGTAAGAGCAATCTTGTTTTGTGATTTAGACTTATTTGATTATCGTTTTTTAAACACTTAGTGCAAATCCGCTTCTACCATGAGGTGAGACAAGATATTGAAAACATTTTCTCTTGGTGATTCAGAACCATTTTATGCTTTTATGAATGTATATGCAGCTCTGCTTATGTTACTATCACAGCTCTGCTTCTGCATACGAAGTCTTCATCCATTTGATGGCAAAAGGCTTTCTGCTCCATAGAATTCTATCAAAATGGGAATCCCTGAAAGCAAACTAGACTGAACAAACGAAAATAATGATGAACACTCAAGTTCTAATCACTGAAAAAATCGCAATAGCATTGGTTTCCTTAACCTGACAGCTAACTAGATACACAACAAATCGCTGAACAGTATAAGACAAATAATGCCAAGAGCATTTTGCGAACACCGAACAAAAATTTGCTGTGCTAGCTGCGTCAGATGATCGTGCACACAACGCACAAGTCGGATCTTTTTCACTGTTTTCCAGTGGTGTAATGAATTATCTGAGGCATGGTTTGGTGAACCTGGAAGATTAACAAGGGTGAACTAAGCTTGCATGCTTGAAAAACACAGATTCAGACGTACCCCAGTTTCTAGCTACTTCGCAACATTTCCATAACCAGATCATTCCAACTGTCTCTGGATCCTGGCAAGCACCAATGCAAACAATCATTTTGCACTTTGGCATTTTTGTCTTCTGCAAATGGGTGATATTGTCTGAAGGACCAGGATGACCATCAGGCTTTAGCAATGAAAGTCCAGTAGTGTCCTGAAGTTTGATCTCTACTCCTTTTCCAGTTACCTTGGCTTTCAACCTTTCAAACTGCTCTAGCTCAATGTCACGAAACATCTTGTCCAGGGCACTGATACTAATTTCACCTTCATTGTATGGCATTGTTCGTTTACAGGTTCCTCCGCTGAACCACTCGCCATTCTCAAAATGGTCTGGTGTCGAAGTCCCAAATATAACCAATATTTGGTGATCAGATGAAACGATATAATCAAGGGCCAAGCTAAGGGCTTTTCTGTAAGCATGCTCAACCCGTATTCAGTCAAGTTTCTCCCCTCACAGTAATGACAACCAACAATGGTGGTATTGTCAAAATATATGGCAGCCTTGAGAAACCATTTCCCACCACAGTGGGAAGTTGGTGAGTCCACGTTGTATCTAGAGCGTCAAGATGCAGCCGAATTTCAGAGGTGAAGACACCGCTTATGTCTTCAAATATTGCAGCTTTCACTAGGAAAGGGGACCAGATTACAGAGAGACTGAAATTGTAGGAGGGGAAATGCCACTTTCTATTCTGGTAAGTCTCCTCATGATAAACATCAGTAGCATCCTCCACCTTCAATAAGGAAAAAAAAATCTTCAGCTTTCGTTCATTTAAGTAATTTTTGTAGAACACAAGAACAGTATTTTATCTGGTTTACCATGAATCAGGTTAATAAAATGGTTAAAAGGCCATAAATTCTTCCACAACCAACATAGATAAAATTTTTTATAAAAACCTATAACAAGAAGAATGGTTTTTGTGCTGGAGAATGGCAAGTAAAAGGTGCTTCAACCTTTGCTGATAGATCCCACCACTCAGATCAATTGCTGCTACAAAGGACATGAATGAAGCATCCAATTTAAACAAGCAATCAAGAAATGGAAGTACTAGTAAAACTAGAAAAAGGCTAAGTGTTCACAGACATCTGCAAACAATATTATGAGAAAGGGTAACTCTCATCTATTATTAATCTGACATTCAAGTGAATGACTGGTCCCCTTTTTAATTTAGGCGAATAATTGCAGAATAAATTTAGATGTAGAACACATGATCTCCTTACAGCAGTGAGGAAAGAATCACACTTTCCAATGAAAAATCCCCATGACTAGAATACAATTACATGTTTATGGTAGAACTAGTCAATCAATGTATTGAAAATGAAAGACAATTAGAAGCCAGATTGCTCTAGGGTCACCAATCAAAGTAGTGAACTTCAATGTAGAACTCGTATGGCTACTACTCTCTTTCTCTCTTACATCCGAGATGGTTCAGCTTAGAATGAATATTTCTATCTTGTCATATCACTAGCCTCTGCGTTGTTCCTTAAAGAGCAAGAACAAATAGAACGAACAATGGGAAATGGAACAGTGACACTTCCGTAAGCTAAGCTTTGACATTTACCAACAGGTAAAAGAATAAAACAGTTTAAATTACCTGCGACAGAAGGCAGAACAATGACTGGACATGATTGCGAGAAATTGAATCTCCAATTAATGCCAGCGATTTGTCCTCCTTGTCCCAAAAACTTGAATGAATCAAATACAGGTAACTCACAATCCGATGGCTTCCATCTCCGGTACAGATATTTGGTATCAGGTCGGCCATATTTCATGCAGTTTTGATGTTCCTGAATAAATCGGCAGCTTTCATTATTATATACAGGCCCTGTTGGATTAGGGATCCACTGCCCGCTGAAAAGATCACATGTACCTGAAAATGTTGTTAGAAAGTGCCTTAAGTTGCCAGACCAACACAGAAAAAGGAAAAGCATACTCTGCATTCAAATGAAAATCATGGCTGGTCTGGAATTTACTAAATAATCAAATACAGGATTTTCAATTAACCTAAAAAATTATGGCTAGCCTAATTTCTAAAAAATAATCAAAACAGAATTTTCAATTAGATTCAGAAAACATGCTCTGTAAATTGTCATAAATATCAGTGGTATTGCTTTTTTTTAAAAAAAAAGAAATACCAACTACTTCCAATGCTCCTAATCAACCTGATTTTGAAAAAAACAAAATGAGCAAAATTCAAAAAATGTCTTACAAAAATAGGACTCTCCACCTGAGACCACAGTTTTCACTTAGCCAGAATCACTTCATTTTTATTTTTACAAATATGTAACATTTGCAGAAATGAAGATTTACAATATCATCCTGATCTTCACTTCTCATGATCTCTGATACATGAATATGAAACAAAGCTACTGCTGAACCTTAGAAGATAGAGGATAAATGAATCTATAACACAATATGAAGAATCAAAGAAACAATTTTTCATCAGGTAATGATCTCTGATCTCTCTTGTTTTTTTTTTTGGAGTTTAAACATAGGCAATGCCAAAAATGAAATTTCACCGATTCAAACTGCATGAAGAACAAACATAGATCTTTAACCAATTAATATTGAAAGCCAGAACAAGACGTTCAACCAACGAAAAGTAACAGATCCTGCATCCTTACAACTTCTAAAAAAATGGAGGCTTCAGAGCTCTTCCAACCGGCCCACATCCCAAAGACCTCACCTTTTTTCGATGGGCGACCTTCCGCATCCTCCGCAGCCACGGCCGGGGTAGCAACCGGCGTATGGGCGGGGCTCGTCTCTTCTACATACAAAGTCCCATCAACCGGCGGAGCCACAACAACAACAACAGAGAGAGAAACAAAGAGACGAAAGGCAAGCCCACGAGAAGCAGGGAGACGGCCGCCTTTATCCAGATATGCTGGTGCTTCCACACAGACCATGTGGCCCAGTCAACCTTTGCATGCTTCACCATCTCCTCCACCACCACCCACCCAACAACAAAGAAGAAGAAGGAAGCCTAGAGGAAAATATTATAGATGAATGCAATGACAACAAAGAAGGTAGAGATAAGAACAGACGCAGGTTGCCCACACTGCCCAGCTCGTCACTTGGTCATGTAGGTGGTGTTGTCTGATAATCAATCACAGAGAAAGCATGCATTGAGAAGAAAAAGAAAGCACCTTGGGGGTGTGTCAGATATGGGGGCCTAACGATGATCAGCAATGGGAATTAGCGTAGGAGAATGCCCACACAGTGCTCCTGCTGCTTTTTCTTCGCTGCCCACAAAACAAACATGATCTCAGTGGTGAATGCTCTCTTGCATTTATCACTCTGCTTCTTCTCCATTGATGAACATATAATATTTTTGTTTGATCTTATCATAGTTTTATTTTATATAAATATATTATGATCATATCTTATCATGCATGTAATATCTTACATTGTTGCGTTCTGTTTTCGATGTGTATATGTCATATGTTGGTGTCTGTACGCTTGTTTTGATTTGGCTTCGGGTATCAAAGATGGCAAAGGGATAATGCAAATGTCATTGGCAGATCTATGATGTACGTAGCCAAATAAGCATCATAATTAGACAACGACATTTTATCGAATCTAATGTACTAAATCACCAAACCTTAAATATAAACCAATCGTAAACTCTATTCTATCATTCATAAATTTAGAGGTAAAAAGAAAAAGAGTAACACAGAGAGAAAGGGTGAACAGCTGGAGTTGATGGAAAGGCCAAGAAAAGAAAGCTTGTATAGCAAACAGTACAAGGTTAGAGGAGGACACTGGACCACAGCTCTCGCATTCAATACAATAGTCGTCTTTTTCTATTAGGCCAAGATAAGAATATCACAATTAGGGGTGCTTAGGCAATTCAAGTTTTGATCATAACTAGGTTTGACTTCGACTTTTAGCCGAGTTAAAAAGCATCAAAGTCGAACGAGTTTGAATTAGTTCAAATTAGTTTAATTTATATATATTTATATTATTTTTTTTGTATAATTTATTCTAAAATTTAATTTTTAATTATAATATTTTAAATTTGACATAATTAAAAGAATTTAAAATAAATATATTCATAAAAATTATTTTTATTTAAAATATCGATTCAAATTGAACAAGAATTGCACAAGGATAAATTCAAACAGGGCTTATTTAATATTGAGATGACTTTTAAGTCAATTTTTCTCAAATCGAATATCAAATTTTAAATGACTCTAATCAAAACAGAGAAACATCACCTTTGGGAATGTGAACCACTTATTTGCCAGCTAAGTAATGCAGAAAAAGAGTTTGCTTTTACTTTAACGTGTTGTTCACAAAAACACACCCAACTTTTTAGTTAGACCTCTTTATTTCCCAATATGTGGTTTGTCTGGATATTGGTCGTAGCTTTAATCTTCCTCAAGCATCCAACCACCCTCATTGGACGTGGATTACTTGCAAAGAATAGTCATTGAAGGATATCCTTCGTTCTCATTTCTTCCTTGCAGAGAGCCCGCTCAATTACTTGATACTACTTTTTTTAAGTCTTTTAACACAACTTCATTTAATAGATATGAGGTATTTGGTATGCACATGGCTCCCTGCTCATAAATTAATATTAAGGGTGCTAATTAAGCGAGCGAGTTGAGCTTAACTTATATTCGAATTCGGTTTAAATAGATCGAAACTCGTTCAAATATTGCCTTACTCAAATTCGACTCAAAGATTCAAATATTTAAATATTAAATTTAAATAAAATCAAATTAAATCGAATGTCAAATAATTATAAATTAACTTACTTAATTAACAACCCTACAATCGCAGAACGCAAAATAAATAGTCTTTGAGATTTGTGCTTCCTTCCTTCGTATCCAATGAATCACTTAAGAATGATAGAATTCTACAAGTTGGAGCACGTGGGGCCTCTTGGACAAGAAAGCTCAACGCAAATGGAAAGCGGAAAGCTGCCAAATACCACTGAAGCAACTGATCACCCACTTGCCATTCTGATCCCTGAATACTAGTCCAGTCTTATCTTTTCCTTTGCATTATGCTAAACTTCACTAGGGAAGAAGAGATGCTCCATAGAGTGGCTATTGGCTATGTACTACCACCAGTACTGCCATGGCCTTCGCAGTCAATCCTATTAATGTGGTCGATAATAAGGAGGCCGGGTGGTAAGTGGCAATATCAATCTACCGGCAGAAGGCAAAGAATCAAAGATAGAGGGGCAGGGCATGGCCTCTAGATTTGTTGTTAGTTTATGATGGAATCAATGTTAGCAAAGAAGGTAGCGGAGGACAGTGGACCACAGCTCTCACATTCAAAACAATAGTCGTCTTTTTCTATTAGGCCAAGATAAGAATATCACAATTAGGGGTGCTTAGGCAATTCGAGTTTTGATCACAATTAGTTCGTTTGACTTAAAAAGCATTGAAGTCAAACGAGTTTAAATTAAGTTTAAATTAGTTTAATTCTTATATATTTATGTTATTTTTATAATTTATTTTAAATTTAATTTTTAATTATAATATGTCAAATTTGACATAGTTAAAAGCATTTAAGATAAATATATTTTAAAAAATTATTTTTTATTTAAAGTATCAAGTTTTGAGTTGAGCAAGAATTATACAAGGACAAGTTCAAATATGGTTTATTTAATATTGAGTTGAACTTTAAGTGGAATTTTTTTAATTAAATATTAAATTTAAATAAATTTTAAACGATTCTAATCAAAACAGAGAAACATCACCTTTGGGAATGTGAACCACTTATTTGCCAGCTAAGTAATGCAGAAAAAGAGTTTGCTTTTCCTTTAACGTGTTATTCACAAAAACACACCCAACTTTTTAGTTAGACCTCTTTATTTCCCAATATGTGGTTTGTCTGGATATTGGTCGTAGCTTTAATCTTCCTCAAGCATCCAACTACCCTCATTGGACGTGAATTTCCGATTACTTGCAAAGAATAGTCATTGAAGGATATCCTTCGTTCTCATTTCTTCATTGCAGAGAGCCCGCTCAATTACTTGATACTACTCTTTTTAACTCTTTTAACACAACTTCATTTGGTAGATATGAGGTATTTGGTATTGATTGTACATCTTAACGCCCATGGGTCCTTGTTCACACATTAACATTAGGGGTGCTAATCGAGCGAGCGAGCCGAGCTCAGCTTGTGTTCAGACTCGACTCGAATAATTCGAAATTCATTCAAATTTGACTTGAGATCGAACGAGTTTTAAACATATATATTCAAGTTCGACTCGAATATCCTTTATGTGTTTGAGCTCGACTCGAGTTCGAATACACTTAAACTGTTTAATTTTTTCGAGCTCAAACTCAGCTCGTTCGTGAGTTCAAAACCGGCTCGATTAAAAGTCAAAAGTACGTCACTTAAAAAAATTGTTATCAATGTAGATTGAGCCCACAACCTTAAGGTCATCAACTTGAATACTTACTATCTCAACTATCTCACTTCTTTATTATTATATTATATATATATATATATAATATAATATAATATAATATAATATAAAATTATATTATATTATTTTATTGAGTCGAGCTACGTGTCGAGTTCGAGTTATAATCGAGTCGAGTAGAGTCGAACACGACCTTGCTCAAGCTCGGCTCGTAAGATTCGAGTTTGAGTCGAGTTCTAGCTCGAGCATTTAGATGTCGAGTTTCGAGTCGAGTCAAATCCGAGTCGAACACTAAATGCTTACAAACTAGCTCGCTCAATTAGCAACCCTAATTAACACAATCAACTAACTTGTAAATAGGCTAGAAGGCTACACCTAGGGCTGCTAAATGAGCGAGCGAGCCGAACTCAATTTATATTCGAACTCGACTCAAATAATTCGAAGTTCATTCGGGCTCAAAATAGAATGAGTTTTAAACATGCATGTTTGAGCTCGACTCGAATATTTTTTATGTTGTTCGAGCTCAACTCGAGCTAACTCGAATATAAAGTAGAAAGTAACTCAACCAAAAAAAATGTAATTCTCTATGTCTTCAACTTGAATACCTTTTATTTATACTATCTCACTACTTTATTATTTTATTGTATATAAATAAATATAATTAATTATAATTAAATTTATTAGTATATATATAATATAATATAATGATTATATTTGTAACACCCCGTTTCGGCTCACCCGTGAACCGACCCGGAAATGTCACCGGCGACCGAACCGTTCGCTAATCTACTGGGTTCGGTTAAGCCGACCAGGATCTGCTCTCGGCGTTTTAAGATGGAGATGCAAACATGAGATGCATGAATGGGAACAATTGGGTTCTAACGCGGTCCTACATGCATGCTATGATATGTAAGCAAAATAAAACCATTCAATAGGCAAGAAATTTAAATAAAAATTCGTTAATTTTTACGAAAAAACGGACAGAATCTCCCCTAAATGTGCAATAGGGGCCAACCTGTCCACAACAAGGGTATATAAATATTTTAGCAAAATACGATAAAACATAACAATCTACCATGGCATTCAGTCATTATCTCTTTCATTTCGGTTGAACCGAGCCTGAACTCCAAACTCACTACTCATTCACATCTATCCGTTCATTTCATAACACGCAATTCATCCAAGCAAACACATCAAAATTATCATTCACATAGCATTAACACATCATCATTATACATTACACGCGGCAGGTACATGTGTGCGCGGTTCCGTGCTGCTCCTCCGCAGTCCCGACAGCTTTCATCGCTCGCATTCCTCACCTACATATATATAGAAAAACCGTCAGTAACGAGTGTTACCGGCCCGGAAAATAACTAATATCAATCTGGCACAGGAGAGCAAACTCTCCTGTTGAATGAAAACCATATACTTCCTCAAGAACTCTCATCAGGGCACATACGGGAGCCGTCGCCCTCGGGTCGACAGCGTCCCCCTTTCTTTCTCATTCTCATACCTTGGCCATTTCTCTATCGCTTCTCGCATCAAATCTCATTCCTTTCCGCCCTCTGCACCTTCCATATTACTCCTGGCCTTGAGTACGAAGGCCGAGCACTCTCAGGCAGTCGCCTTTAGTACCCTTTGAAACCACAAGTCTAGACATGCGCTGCAATGCAGTACCCGTGAACCTCCACACTTCTCCGGGTTTGAGGAACTCAAAGGTGGAGTTGTCAGGATCCCTCGGGAATGAAACGGCTCGTACACCATTCCAGAGCCCACTATCGACTCACACGTGCCCGCTCGCGTAGCACGGTAGTCGGATTTCCCTCATTCAATCTCTCACAAAAACGCGAAAACTATACATATATATAGGTCTGGGTTGGGATTTATACAATAGGCCCGAAGGCAACGTGAGCTGGATCTGAAGTTCGAAAACAAACTCGAGGGATCTCATCCTCGAGGGTTATTAATCCGGAAAAGAACTGTTGGCTAAATGGCCCGAGTTAAGTGGGATCCGATAAAACGCCACTTAACTCGTCCTGCACATGATAAATCAAATACACAATAGAATAGCGTAAAACAGAGAACGAGTCCTAAACGGACCTGGTAGAAGCTCCAAACGGGTCCACGCGCCTAGGCGGCGAGCTCCTACACCGTACCTACACAATCAAGCTAAAAACTAACGCCCGCATGATGAATCACACATCCTATAGCATGCACACACAATCAACACAATCACGCATCAATCAACAACATCAACTTATATCAATTCTAGCAAGTCTACTTAGGTTAGTTTGCATTAGATCATGATCATTACCTAGTTACCCTAATTAGTTTCTTAGCCTCCATTTTTAACACCACTTAATCAAACAAATTTCATATTTTATCCTTAATCAAATCTACATTTATATATATTATTATAACACACAATTCACCAATCCTAGCATGCAATTCTAATAATCAATACTTTCAAATAATTAAGTTAAAATAAATTATACCTCGCGTCGTCGAAAATCGGCGACGGCTAGGGTTTCCGTTTCGTGGCTCGAAACTCGAATTCGGCACCTAGCGGCGTCCGAAGTCCGATCAGATTGGACCGGGTGCGTTCGGCGGATGATCCGGCGAATTTCCCATGAATCCAATTTTCCGGCTGGTTTTTCGGCGAGTGTCGGCGGTTTTCCGGCGGATTCCGGCGGTTTTCCGGCGATGATTCGGGACGGGGCAATCAGGGGGTCTATCGGCACCAGCTCGACGAGCTTGGTCCGATGGTGGTGTCAAACAGGGTAGCCGAGGCGCAGCCATACGGTTGCGTCGAAGGCGGCGGCGGCGGCGTGCTCCGATCGGGGCTGCGGCCGGCCTCGACGGCGGTCGGGATGATGGGGGAAACGTCGGCGACGGCGAGAGGGTGAGAATGGCAGTCACAGCGGCAGCGACGTCGACCGAACGGTGGCAGAATCCAGCTCGGAGTGGCGACGGCGAGGCGGTTTCGCGGCATCACGGCGGCACGCCGGCCGACGATCGGTGGCCGGAGTCGGTCGGGGCAGCACGGCGATAGCACAGCAAGGCGAGGCGGCGACGATCGGCGGCAGTGCGATGTTGGTGGCGGCGGCGGCGGCGGCGACGACGGGCACAATGGGTGGCGCGGCTAGGGGTTTGGACAGGGAAGATGTCGGGAGGGAGAAAAACATGACTAGTGGCAAACTCGTAATTAAGTTTTGACTCGTTTCCGACTCGAGTCAAAATAATAACTAGTTCGTAATAAATTCTAAAAAAAATCTAGAAAAATATGGAAAAATTTCATAAAAATAAAACAAACACAACAACATCCAAATGGCATGCTCTATAACTAATAACCCACCCGAATATAATCCAACGCGTCCTAATGCGTTATTCGGCTTAAAACTATTTCTACGATCAAACATATAAAATAACAATCAATACTGCATACCTCCATATACTCTGATAACCCATTTTTCATCATCTTTCAGACGTTATCATTGTACACTTCGAGCATACATTACCCTCATCGCTCATAACTCACAGCTGGCCTCAACTCAGCTCGCGGTCCATGAAGCTGACTCGACTCGAACTGACAGTTGAACCGACTGGTTCACTCCCGTAAAACTCTGACTCGAGTCACGGGTTTTATAATATTATTATATTATTTTATTAAATCGAGTTCAAATCAATTTTAAATTAAATTTAAATTATAATCAAATCAAATCGAATCCACTGAGTGCATTACTCAAACTAGATTCTCGAAAGATTCAGATATTCAAATATGAAATTCTCTTGGACAAGAAAGCTTAACGCAAATGGAAAGTGGGAAGCTGCCGCATACCACTGGAAGCAACTGATCACCCACTTGCCATTCTGATCCCTGAATACTAGTCCAGTCTTATCTTTTCCTTTGCATTATGCTAAACTTCACTAGGGAAGAAGAGATGCTCCATAGAGTGGCTATTGGCTATGTACTACCACCAGTACTGCCATGGCCTTCGCAGTCAATCCTATTAATGCGATCAATAATAAGGAGGCCGGGTGGTAAGTGGCAATATCAATCTACCGGCAGAAGGCAAAGAATCAAAGATAGAGGGGAAGGGCATGGCCTCTAGATTTGTTGTTAGTTTATGATGGAATCAATGTTAGCAAAGAAGGTACAGGCCAGCTCTCTTGCCATGGCCCATGAACAGTTCTCACTGATTCTTGCCTTCACCTGCAAACTATTGTCATCAATCTATACCATCCAACCTTATGGCCGAATAAACCAAAAAAAGAGAAGTGCTAGTGAACTGTTTGAATAAAGTAATCACATATCGGAATCAATGTATATGTATATGTATGTGTAGTCATGACGGAAGGATCTGCTGAGTAAATGGTGATTAGATCTGAGATTATTAAATTTGTGGGTATGAGACCAAAGGGACAAACAAGGATGTATTTTATTCAACCGAGTTTGGATTGTAGCAGCACCTGTGGATGAATTTCCACTCGGGCCTCATGTGGTATGTCTTCACGACAGCCACCTGACCAAGATGAAGAGATCATCACATTACCTTTTTTATTTTTTTTCTCTTTGAGGGAAGATTAAAAAACGTTACATTTAAATCAGAATTCTTTAAATTAACAAGCAGCAATCAGAACATGATTGCAATTCATTCTTCCCTTGAATCTATTACATGTTTTAATTTTTTAGGCTTGCACACGGTCAATGCAGTGTAGGGTCGATTGTGTGCAATGAAGAATTTCTGTTATAGGCGTTTTTTCGAAGTTGTGTTATGGGCTTTACAACTAACTTCACAACAGTTTAGTGACTTCACCGGCCATGGCCCTTGTAGGTAATGACTGGGCCAGGCCAAAACATGGTATTTTGCCATGTTTTTGACCCAGATAGGCTCTATCCAAAGCTCGATACTAATTAAAAAGTTCATTTTATTGATTTTATTTAAATTTTCTTTAAAAACAAAAAATATATTTAATAAATATAGGAATTTGTGAAGATTGCAAATAAAATGAGCAAATGCACCTTTTTAAAAAAATCTACATTTATTTTTTAAAATTGAACTTAAGAAGCATAAATCTATATAAATAATTTAATCCAAGTTGGGCTGAGTCGAAGTAAATTATCATTTATGCACATTTATCAAACTCAATTTAAATGGTTGTTCCTAGGTCCTTCATTTTCAAAAAAATGGAAACTCATGTTTGGTCTATGCTCAAGTTGAACCAAGGCATGTGAAGCACATTGGTTTGATTCCTCAACGTCCGAGTTGGTTCGGATTGGAAGCTTTTATATCAAGGAAAATATGCAACAATTTTATCAAGATTTGTTCCAGTAATAATATGGTTGGTTTAAAATGAGAAAAGAGGATTTTGGTAATTGATTGAATTGACTTAAACGTATCTATGATGAAGGTGATCCAAGTTTGGTTGCAAGCTCTGCTTCTTATAATTCTGTTAATTAACAAATCCTAAAGATAGGCATATCTATACCCATAAACCAAGCACAAAGGATATATAGAGCCATAGACAAGTGCACAAAAGTTTTTAGAAGTGCGGGATTTACGAAAGCGGAAATGGTAAGAAAATAAAATGCTTGTGGCAATCCAGATGAGATGATCAGCCACTTAGCTTGGATACAATAGATTAATTAACGAAATTGAACGGACCAAAAGATAATAATATTGACTGATATGTCAATGGTTTGGATACTCTCATACATGACAATACAGAATACACTGAATGAAGAACATGAATGTTTTAGTTGAAAATTTTGTAAATTTTTTTAGGTGAAAGAGTGGTTGTAACTTGCAATGCGGTGTGTTGGCCGTTGGCGTGTCACTGTATGTCACCCACAATTAAAGAAAGTAAAACCTGTACCCATCAGAACACGCTTTCACCTACAACTTCATTCAACGAATCAATAACCTCGGCTCTCAATATTTCAGTTTTTCCTCAAATCAAATAGAGCAACAAACTATCTGAAGCAAACAAACAAGCAAACATTAATCATCCATACACCAGGATGGTAAAAAATAAACAAATGGCCGTTTACATCAGCTCATCTATAATGGTGTATCTGTCATATATATGCAGATTGCAGAGAGAAGGATCACGCACAAACAAAAGTTTAGATTCAAAGACAACCCAAGAGCCTTTAAAGAAGGAGCCCCAACATGGGTTCCTCGAGGAAGATGAAGGAGGCAGGGCATCATGTGGAGAAGCTCCAAGGGGGAAGAGCAGCTAAGGTTTGGGACTGTGGCAGTCCTCTCTATGATTCATATGAGTTGGTTTCTGTATCTCATGTTCTTGACAGGAACTTGATGGTCTTGCCTTTCTCCTGCAATGGATCGGGAGCTGCCAGCCGGTGGACGTCGGAGACTGCTAATGCTAAAAAGGAGGTCGTGACCAGACGGGGAGCAGAGATGAGCAAGAAGCGTAGAGGGGTGTTGAGGATGGTTCTGTTCATGAATTGTGTCAAGAGAAGAGACAAACTGGTGAATATCAAGACTAAATTGCATGGGGGTTGTAGGTCTTTGGCATTTGGGAAGAGATAGTCGTGAGATTTCACGGTATGCATGGTGTTCCTCTTTGGGCCGATGACGATATTGCTCTGTTATTGGGAGAAACCATTGCTTTTGTGAGTGTGATTACATTGCTAATACTATATTATAGTAATAACCCATTTCTTTTTTGTTCCGCATCTGCATGTGGTTTATTATTCGTAGTCAACCTCGCAGGCTGCGTACGATTAATCTGATTGCATGTGTTCAATCATATGGTCTGAAATGAAACTTGCTTTTTTTTTCAATAAAAATTAGAGTACGAATGTTAATTTTCAGTCTGACCTATGTTTTCAATAAAATTTGATGTTTTGTATGCAAATAGTTACATGAAAGGACTAACGTTGTTGAAATTAATTAATAATATTAAACTAAATTAACCCTGTAAACATGTCGAAATATCGTGACCGCATTATGTATGGAGTTTTCACCTCTCCTCCTTTGAGACTCGTAATATTGAGGATGAAGTTTGCAGAGATATTGGAGCCAGCATTAAAGATGACTTAAGTGCTTAATCGGTGCCAGCAATCGCATATAAATGTTTGGAGCAGACTACTATTCCTGGTCCTAAACTTGCAACAAGCAATTTGCATAAAAACTTTGAATTGTTACCTCTCACCATCTGCCCAGAGATACGTTATACCATGTTAAAGTCTCGTGCAAATGGTTGATGCAAAGGTAATTCGATCGGCAGCCATGTCTACCACAAACATAAAGATGTCAGTTTGGAAGTTCCATTGCATTAGTGCCAATTACAACACCATGGGGGCCATTCTTTGATTGTTGGTACTGTGCAGAGATTTAGGACTTGAATACTGGTAGCTAATTTTATTAAATTCATTTATTTAGCAGGCTCACTGACATATATACACATTATACACGTATGCTAATATACAGTTAGTAAGTACCAATTCAAAATGGTGTTTAAAAACAAATCAACAGCTAAATTTTTGAACGTTAACACTAGCCATTGAATGTTTTTGTTAGTCCAGGTTAGTTTTGCAATGTTCATATCTATGCAATCTTAAGTATAATGCACTTGGACATGATGGATAATGCATCATGAACAATTTACATTATCTATCTTTGTTTATTGATAAATCATATTATAAATTATAAATTAAACGGTGGATATTAACATTAATAAATTGAAGGTAGCATCTGATACGAAAATTATAAAAATGGGTTCACGGGCTTTACTCTCGAGTACATTATCTATCTTTGTTTATTGAAACGTCCTAACTCTGAAATATATGCTCGGTGTGGGCTCAGGCCTTAGCGGCCCAAACCTCACTTCTTCACCTACGCAGAATAGAAATCTAAACGGACCAAAGAGAAATTAAAAACCTCACTTTGGACGAAACGTTCAATCAAATTACCGCCGTGGACTTGTTATTATCCTCTAATCCACTCATATTATAACGTGTTCATATTTAGATACTATTACTTGTTAGGTCAGCATTCAACCTGATCTATAATCTACATATATATGTATGTATGTCACTAGCTAGTTTAAGCACAATTAACTGACCAGCAACGCACTTACCAGAACAACTCGTGATCGGTGATACCACATTAGTACCAAAGGGAAGTCGCTCTCAGAACGGCGTGAAAAAACAACCTTTGAACAAATCAAAAACTTGTGTTCCTCGATTGTCAATAAGTTGACAAATTGCTTCTCAGCTAGTAACATGTGGACCACCAATACTTAGCTTTTAGTTCATGTAAACAGTCCTGGCAAAGCTTGCGTCAAACACAGCAGCTCTAAAGAAGTGGCAGCAATCAAATCGGGCTCTTGGGTGCGTATGTACGTGTGTGTGTATATGGTAGCCGGTGTAGCTCACAACCGAATCTTTGTCTATTTCTTAGAAGTTGAAGGCGGGGCAAACCCTTTCGAAAACAAGTCCATTAATTTCATTCTAAATTGACTATCCACTTTAGAAAGCATAGGAATTCATATTTATATTGGTTACTACCCTTTTTTCCTCGGAGATGCGGGATTATATTTAATATTCTCTCACTCTACGTGGACCTTTTATATACGGACATGTGGACCACTCATATGTGGTCGCATGACTATGTTCACACCACACATTGAGCTTGTCACTTACGGGTTTCTATAACGTAGTCACATACGAGGAGTTCCACAAGTGGGTTGGCTTTTATACTACCTAAAAATAGGTCAATAAACTTTATTCTAAAATTACTAGTTTTTTGGAGAGAATAAGAACTCACATTTATATTAGTCACCACCATTTTTTTTTTAAGATGTGGAGTTATATTTCAATAAGGCTTCACTCTAAAATTAATAGATATTAGTCACCATTCATTCTCCTTAGAGATATGAAATTATATTTAATATTCTCTCGCACATACAAACACTATGACTACGTCTTCACCATATATTGAGTTTGTCACACATGGACTTTGTGGAACCCACTAGCAAACTCCCTTTGTAGAACCTACGAAAGAAAGTTGGCAAACTCCCTTTAAATCACTCCAATAATCGTAGGCAAACACCAAATCTTAAATCATCACGTGGATCCTATATGATCATTCCGACATGGAGTTGAGGTTGTTGGGCGGTGCAGCATGATGCAGCACGACGAGCGCACATGGCTTGGCATTGGTGTTCGAGGTTAACCAGGAGTGGGTTGATGGGCGAACCAGCAAGGTTTAACCAGGCAACCGACGTGCATCTAAGGAGTTGATTGTTTAGGGATTTGCTGATAAACATGGATGAGATCTTAAAGGAGATCACGATCTTCCATGGACCAACGAGAGGGAATTGGTGACGACTCATTGAAGTTAAGATTCACGCAATATTTAGAGAAGATATGGGTGTGTGGATATACATGGATGAAGCTGGACATCATGTAGTATCTTGGGGGATCTTCGGACTTGGTTATTATGGATATTATTTTTATCCAAAGTACAACAAACATAAAATGTGTTTATATGAAGGGGGTGGTCTTCATAAAAACAAATGAACGACTTGAGAGAAGACGGTGTGCATTCTCTGTGGCGGAGAATAGCTTGGATCGTGAAAGGGGACACATGTGGTTGCTGCAGCTAATTCGTGGAGTTTGGATTGGAACCACAAGAAGAACGACTGCAAGGTGTTGGTCGAGAGTCTGCCTTTAGAATTAGGTACACGTCTTTGTCGTTGATACAACCTACTTGCTAAGAATTGCATGTGAAATAGGTTGATCAAGGGATCCACTTAGGGTTGTGAGTTAGCCTCTTGAGAGAGTGTAGAGAGGCAAGGTCGTGGGGTTACATGTCCATGACTTGCAAGTAGTATGAGGATTGGATTTCTTGTATTTCCTTTGTTTTAGAGATTGAAATAAAGGTTGGGCGGATTCCCGTAATTGTGTGGTGTGGACTTCGAGTTTGGAACTAAGGGCTAACCCGTGATTCCAGGGTCTAGTTGGTGCCGTGGTTTGGGTGATCGGCACATAGGGCATGGCATACCACGTGCTTGGCGGATTCGTGTGCATAGCAACATTACGGTATGTTGTTGTGAGCATTGGGATTTGTTGATCGGTACCGCCTGTCGACCCTAGCAACATTAGGCAGTTGGACGTGGTGTCGAGTCAGCATGCTTGTGTTCGCAAGGGGCAAATTCCTTTGGCATGCCGCTATAAACAACGGTATAAGGCTGCG
The DNA here is from genome assembly GCA_033002965.1 of Piper betle. Classification (NCBI taxonomy): domain Eukaryota; kingdom Viridiplantae; phylum Streptophyta; class Magnoliopsida; order Piperales; family Piperaceae; genus Piper; species Piper betle. The sequence continues at coordinate 37,478 of JAURVB010013581.1, read as the reverse complement.
TTTAGGGTGAGGCTAGTGTTCCCAGGAGGGGAATACGTCGCACGGGACAAGTTTTGGGGCGGGTGTTCCCAAGAGGGGAATATGCTGCACGGGATAAGTTTTAAGGCGAAAAATTTCTGCTTTTAAACAACCTCGTGATTGTAACCCGTCTTTGATACCACTATTGTGTTAGGCAACTTGGCCCCCAGCTCTGATACCACTATTGTGTTAGGGCTGGTGATACCACTATTGTGTTAGGCACTTTGTCCCCAGCTCTGGACTTGCAACAAGATCGTAAACCTAGTGATACCACTATTGTGTTGGGCACTTTGGCATCCAGCTCTGATACCACTGTTGTTTTGGGCACTTTGTCCTCCAAAAGGACTTGTAATAAGTATCATAGGTTTTTCTTAATCCAAAAATTAATTTAAATAATAAGACTTTCTCATTAACTTATATATAAGTACCAACACCTTTGACAACCAATATGAGATAAACCTAACACTTATTTTTGCAACCTATTAGGCCAAGGGAGGCCAGAGCAATCACGAATGCTATCCATTGCTTGCCCAGGGTTGCCTTGACCTCTCACTTCATTTGCCACCACAAGGATACTCCCTCGTTTCTGTGGTTCAGTCTTTTAATCATGTCAGATTTTTTAGCATCAAATTCACATACTCTACCTCCCTAACAACACAATCGTTAGCTCAAATAAAAAACATCAATACCCATACAAAATTACAAATAAATGATTTATTTAAGGTCAACATTTGGCTCGGGGGTGCAGCCCAACCACCCATTAATCATGTCAGATTGAAGCGTAGATTACATGAATTTGATCATGTCTTTGAATCTTTTGCCGGTGTACCCACATTGTCAAAGTGCAAAGTCCTTGAGACACATTTTCAGCTCAGTTATTTTTCTATACACAGCTAAAACGGAAAAATGATGAAGATTTATGAAAACAAGAAAAATGTAAAATTAGACGCAACGGATTTCGACCATTTTTCTGCGGTGAGAAATGAGGCGTGCATCGTCTGTTGGGGAGTTCCCGTCTTCTTGGAGGGATAAAGCCGTCGAATCTAGTTAACGGCCGTTTGTCGTTCCGTTGTTATATCGCTAAACTCTTTCGCATCTATTGTCAACTGGTTTTGTCGGATAAAACATGGTATGCTGCCACGCGGCGAAGTAGAGATAATTGAGGCTTATAAGTTATATCGTCACCTTGAAAAAAATCCGTCAATAAACACAGTCCAGTAGTTATTTTTCAAGGTCAATATCATCCACTGGCTTTTCAGTGTGCTCACAAGCTGAGCTTGGCTTCTTTCTTACTTGAATTTTCTTGTAAAATATTTAGCTTGACTTCGCATGCCTAGTAGAGTACATCAATTAGGTTTTTTTAATAAGAGTGCGGTAAAAATTTTTATTATTATATCTTTGTTGTGGAACTAGCTCATGAGAGGAGAATTTTCATATAAGTTGAAAATTTTCTTTGATTTGAACGTGTATAGCGTTAGTGCTACGTAGTGTGTACATTAGTAGTTGGAGGTTAAAGAAAAACTTATGCGTTTATTAAACAATATCAATAAAGTAATTAGTTGGACATTTGTATGGTTGTTTTATGGTTCGACAAAAGCGAAAATGACTTATTACTTAACCCGATAAAAGTAAATTTGATCTAAATTTTAATTTGAACTTAAATAGAACAACGTTTGTTCAACACCACTCAATTTACAGGTAAATATTTTATATCAAGGTAAGATTTTATGTGTTTATATAGTATTTTTATGAAATTTAATTACAATAATAAAAGACACGGAAACAATAATGATTTTGAATGATATTATATACATAGATTACAATAATTAGAAACATATAATGATAACAAATTGAAATATATCAACTTTTAAAAGAAACTTCTTGTATAAATCTATATTTGTTTATAAAAGAATCATAAAAAATCGTGCTTTGCTGAAAAAGTAGTAGATTCGGCAAATCAAAATATAACAAAAATTATTATAATTTATCTCCACACCAATGAGGTTCTATTTTTAAAAGCAAAGTTTATCTTAGGATATTAAATTATTTTAATTTATTTGATAATTATTATTCAATGAGAGTGTAAATTTAGAGTTTATCTCTATTATAAAGTGTGTAGAGGCTCACTCTACCTAATAATTATATTATTATAAATAAAGAGGAGTATACTAATGTATTCTTATTAATAAAAAGAAACTCAATAACAACAGAAGAATTAACCAAGCAAAATACAACATATAAAAAACAATAAATCAAATTACTATAGTAGCTTCTCGTTTAATTAGTACTTATCTTTAAAGTCAGGATCAATTAGCATTAATATTTAAGATATTAGATTATTATATAATTTATATCATTATTTAATAATAATTTATCTATAATAAATGAAATTTATATATAATATAAATCACCCAATTACCAAACTAGTTTGGTTGAAATACTAAGGGTATGTTTGGTTGCCATAAAATTATATTAAAAAATGTAAAATTTTGGGGTTAAAAATTTTCTTATGTTTGGATCTCTAAAAATTTAGTCAACAAAAATTATTCTCAGCCAAAACAAGTGTTATGTAAAAATTTTACACAGTAACATTTTATTGTAAAAAATAAAAGAAAATGAGAGAAGCTTTGGGAACTCACATGAGAAAAAATATTTAATTTTTATTTCATTTTTATAATATTTAAATATGTAAAAATAATATTTAAATTTTTTATGTCATTTCATTCCATTGCATTTTAATGTCCTATATTTTTTTATTTACACTATTTTCATACTAGCAAACGACTATGAAAAATAAAAAGAAAAGGATGTAAGAAAAAGAAAGATATATATATATAATTTTTATATCATTTTCTCTCGTGTGCTTGGTTAGACAGGAAAGAAATTTGTAAAGTATCATTTTTTACTTTTTTATTATTCCTTACGTTTTTATAAAAATAGTTTGTGAAGAAGATTTTCACCATAATAAAAAACATATTTCTCTTTTTATATATACTCTTATTAATAAAAGGGTACCAATAGTGGCAACTAATTAAAATTAGGAGATTTAGCCCATCATACAGCTTTTTTTAAAAAATAAATTAAATTGTTATGATATATCTTTTGTTCTGGAGCATGATTTTCTCCCACGAATCATGTTTTGCTTCGTGTTGAATTGAGTTAGATGATGTGGGTTCGGAGGAACCAAAGGTGCCTTCGTCGCCTAAAGAAATTGTGCAAGCAAAATATAAATAAGAGTCTCGAGCATGGAAAGACTCAAAAAATTGTATGTGGTTCCTTAATATTCAGCTCGAATCTCTAAGTCAATATACATTGACTTAATAATCACAAATTCAATATTTCTTCTTTGATTTTACACTTTACAGAAAATACTAAATTTTGTCACTTTTAATTTGATTTGTCTTTGATAGTCGATACTCCAATGCCCTAATTCATCACTTTCTTATCTTTAAATCATCAAAATAACTCCACCACTACGTCTAGATTGTCAAAAAATAATTGGGTATCAAGTTTTATATCGATCCAAAGTCAGGAAGGCCTTTAAATTATTTTCTAGAACGATATTAGGCTAAATCGGATGGCTTTACGTTGGTTCAAAGTAGTGTACATGCAGGACCCGATCAAGTGGCATACATATTTTTGAGTGTGTTGGCTATAAGTGGAGCACATTGTACCGACTTGAATGTGGGTCACGAATGGGTTCATGGATGCAGTTGTGGATCTGATCAAGTCACCGAACAACTCCTTGCAGTCACCGACGGTCAACATGCAAATACGATCAGTTGTAAATGGCCTGACGGACCTGGCTAAGAGAGTGGTGCAATGCTAACTTTGAGGGCTCAGGTGATGGCTTTTTTGGAGATGGCGACGAGGGGAAACCTCCTAGATTAGCAAGTCTCTGAATGATGAGTGGATTGGCGGTGGTCCGGTGGCTAGAGGCACTTTATTTCGGCAGCAATGGCGCCGTAAATATATCGTTGTTTTCTGGTGATGGTATCAGCTGAATATGGAGGGGCTTGATTTGAATTTGTCTTAGCAGTGAGGTGAACCTTGTGGGGGTAGTAGCGTGGGTAGTGATGGGTTGGGTCGGCCGGACAGGGGTTGGAAAGCCAGCGGCATATGTTGCTGTACTTTTTCGATGAGCTTCTTTTGGTCGATTTTTCAACAATGTTGAGGCTCTTCAGTGACAAGTCTCCGCTCACCTTACTCAATTAGTTCCGTATTTAATGGCCTAAAATTTTCACTGGCTCTTTTCTTATTCTCTTTTTATTCTTATTTCATTTTCTTATTGTGGGGCTAACATGATCAAGTCACCGAGGATGGGATAAAAAGTGGGCATGTATTATCAGACTCGAACACAAGTAGACATGTCATATTTGCGCTCATTCATCTTTTCATTCAATTGGGATTTATCTTTAAAGTTAGATTTAATCAAAATATATATCTAATATATTAAATTATAATAATTTATTTTATTATTCAACAAAAAAAAGAATTTATTTATAATATAGGCTCTTTTTTTTGGGTATCAAACACCCCAAGTAGCTGGAGTTGGAACTCGTACGACTGGAACGGAACCACAGACGGCGTCGGATATAAATAAACGAGAGCCGTTAAAGTGCAGAGGCCAGAGTGTAGCAAAGGAAACGGAAACCCTCCTCCGGTGCAGCACCTTCTCCTTCCTTCCCCCTTTTCTCCCAACACCGCCGCCAGACAACCACTCACTGCCGCCGCCGCCGACGATCGGCCACTTCTCCGGCGGCCGCCGACGGTGCGACCGCCGCCTCCGATCGCCTCCCCACTTCTTCTCCCCTTCGTCGGAGGTTCTCCTCCTTTTTGTCTTTTTGGGGCTTCCCTTTTATGGCATCCGAGGATGTGGTCGGGAAGACGACGGGGGAGTCGGCGGTGACGACTATCGTCAACCTCGCCGAGGAGGCCAAGCTCGCCAGGGAGGGCGTCAAGGCCCCCGGCCACGCGATCCTCTCCATTTGCAAGTCCCTCGTCGCCGGCGGCATCGCCGGCGGAGTGTGAGCTTCCCTAACTTCGTCTTCTCTTTTATTTCTGCTACTTCCCTGCTATTTTTTTGATTGTTTCTTGTTCTTGTAGATGGTGTCATGGTGTTTGCGTCATTCTTTTTCTTTCACTCTTTTTATTTATGTGTGATTGTGTGTAAATCCTGACCATGACCTTTCTATAGTTTTAATAAATTTATAATAATGTTTGAAACTTAATTCTTCTTGTATGTACTGTATTAGTTTGAGAGATTTGCTTGATTTTTTTTCCTGTTCTGTTGTTGTTGGCACTGCTTCAATTAGACTACAAGTGGCTGTAGTTCTACATGCTTTGATTGCTGGCGTCAATGCTTTGCAGGATGAGCGCACATAGTTTATATGATTCGTGTTTTCTCTTAAAGGCCTGACTGATTGGCACGAAAGAAATGTAAAAATCTAATTCAAATTCTAATTGGTCAACCACCCTTTCAAAAATAGTAATTTAATGTATTTTAAGTTGTATGTATTCAATGTAGCCTAAATTCAATGTATTTTGTGTGAAAGGTAATCATAATTCCCTCCAAATAGTTTTCCATGTGAAAAAATTTTTATCCTTAAAACACAAGAAAATTTTTATTTTTATTTTTATTTTCACACAGGAGACCACTTTGAGGAAATCATGATTATTTAAACACAAATTACGTTGAATGTATCCCATTCTAATATATTGAATATATATACTTCTGTTAGGGTCAACCACTTAAAATTTTAATAGATTTTACATTTCTTTTATGTCTGACCAAACAGACTCTAATGGTTTGCTTTCTATGGTTGTGGTCTATTTTTTCAGCTGCCAGGTTCCTAGGCTCTCATTTAATTTTTGTTCTGTTATATTGTTCCAGTTCTCGAACAGCTGTTGCTCCGTTGGAAAGGTTAAAAATCTTGCTCCAGGTAGAGGCATTCACTGTTCTATTTCAAAATTTAACTATGGCTTTTCGCTAATAAAGGTACTAATTAAAAGCATGTTCTATTTCCATGTAGAGGCTGGTGTTATTTTCCTGCATATATTTCTAATTTTTTTGGCATAATTTCAAGATACTTGTGTACTAGTTAAAAGCACGCTCTGCTTTTTATATTTATATATTCATTTATCAAGTATATATTTGCAATACTTTCGTGTAGAAGCAAATTGGTTTTTTGATATTGTATCTGAAGTCCCTGATTCAACTAGGTCCAAAATCCTCATAACATAAAGTATAATGGAACCATTCAAGGCCTGAGGTATATTTGGGGAACTGAGGGATTTCGAGGGCTCTTCAAAGGCAATGGAACTAACTGTGCTCGAATTGTTCCAAACTCTGCTGTTAAATTTTTCAGCTATGAGCAGGCATCCAGGTGAAGTTTCCTTTTCTGTAAAGAAAAAAGAAAAAAAATTTGAGAAAATTTTGATAGATTAACTGTTGCTGAACTTTTTGCTTTGCATTTCATCAGTTGCAAGTGAATGAACTGGCAGATTTAGAGAAAAACCTATACTAGTATCATGCCTTTGATATCATTTTTTTGGTCAATGAAACCTTTGCTTTATATTTTAGCTAAACAAGGTCATGTAGCCTTAAACTCGTACTAAATCTGTTTGATGTTGAAAAAGTTGGAGCCTATATCACTGTTAGCGGCTTATGCCTTGACTTGTATATCCTTGTATGTCAAAAAGTTGGAGCCTATATCCTTGTTAGCAGCTTATGCCTTGGGATGAACTGTATGTTAGCTTTGTACTGATCTAGCTTTTCATTTTGTTACTTAGAAATGCTTTTGTAGAAATAATTTCTTTAAGAGGCTAATATTTTTGTTTTGTTGACTGACATTTATCTGTGTAAATATTATATTACTTGAAATGGACGTTGATGAAGACATTTTTTATGTACAGTCATGCTTTTAGTGACAGCTATTGTTATCAAACATCCAATTTTGATATTTTTGTGTTATTTACAGGGGCATACTCTGGCTTTATCGTCAACAACCTGGCAAGGGTAAGCAAAATGCATCCAGCTTTCTTTTTTTTTTCTTTATTTTGATAGGTCAAGGAGTCTCAGTCCTGCATTATGTCCAAGAACTCTTTTTAGTTGTTTGTTATCAGCATATGTTGCATGCATGTTTTTGCAAATCCGTTGATGGTTACATTTGTATTGCTGAAGGAACTCTCTTAGCATGTAATGTATGAATATCGTGCAGGCATGACAATTTAATAACTATTTAGGTTTGGTAGGTTTCAGGCATTAAGGTAGAAGATGGAAGCCTTTCTTTAAGTTGCAGTTAATTGTTTATTTTGTTATTGGAAAACTGATGCTTCACCATATTATGAGCTATTACTGGACATTGAGTTTCATATCTTTGACTAAGTGGTCCATGATGCCCGGATTGATGCATTTTGTTTTTTTGACAAATTTTTGTTTATGTTTTATCTGTATTTATTTATTTTTATGTGTGGTCGCTGGTGTCGGCATCTGTTAGTATTCTTCTGCAGAGCGGCTGATATTTTGTCATTTTTTTGCAGAGGACGCAGAACTGACACCTGTTCTGCGCCTTGGCGCTGGTGCATGTGCTGGTATTATTGCAATGTCAGCAACTTACCCCATGGATATGGTTCGAGGCAGGCTGACTGTGCAGGTACTGTGCTGGCTATTTTTGCATGTGGGAAAAGATAGATTTGTATTTAAGCAATTTTGCTGTGCTCAAGTAATTATTTTTTTATTTAAGTTTTATTCCATTATCTTGAGTAGATAGGAATAGGATTCCTTTAAAATAAGTTAAACATAGCCCTTCTGTGTGTGCATGAACCACTGAACGTTGCATAAACTCAGAAGATTAGTAGGACTTACATTTGGATTATATGAATGTCATATCTATGGGTTACAGACCATTAGTTATTGACGCTACCAAGCAAGTTTAAGTAAGAGTAACTATCATAGATAGTTGATGCCTCTTATTTTTTTCTCTGTTTCAAAGGAGATAATTGATATCATTGTGGCAAAAATGAAAAGAAAAAATCATAAATTAACATGAATCTGTGAACTGGGCGATAATGCCTACCTTATAGAATCACTAAATATTTCTCTGCTACTTTGTCAAGATATCATCATATGATGGGTTGTGAAAATTGTCAAGGATTGTGAATCCTTCCATTGCTTTCTACTCTAATTTAACTCCAGGAAGCTTTTCGTTGAAACATTTTTGCTTTATTGATCTCCATTTTTAAATAAAAAATGGTGTCAGCTCCATTGGAGATGGTTATGGTTGTAGTTGGCATGAATAGTGAAGTCTGAAGGGAGCTAATATGTGGATAGAGCTAGCATTTGCTATATATGATCTTGATTGAAAGGACATGCATCTAGGCAACAAAAAAGCTTAAAATATTGACTTAAGTAACCTTTTACCTTGTGTGCTACCTCAGCTATAGTGCCCAATTTAGGTCCAAATAGGGATGAATATAATTTGGTGAAAACCAAAAGTTGAGCCAAATCCGAACCGAAATATCAATTTCATTTGGGTCTGAACTAATTCGTTCGGTTTTTGGTAGAGCTGAATACTGATATTTTGGCTTGGAACCAAACTGAACCAAAATAGCTGAATTTTTAAAACATATGAAATTATTTTATTTTTTCTATGAATTTTGAAACTCTATATGATATGTATGTTAAGAATTATTTTTTAATGTGATTATGTTCATTAAAATATGGTATAATTTTAATTAAATTAAACGAACCTATTTTTCTATAGCTTATAATATAATTCGGTTACCAACTCAAGTCAGTTAAGAACCGAGCCGACCAAATGCTCACTTCTTGGTTCAAACCTTATTGCTCTCATGTATTATTCTCACGAAATTTGGTACATAATGTAAATTGTTATGCTTTTACTTGGTTCCTTTTGCATGGCACTACAAGAATGATGATGTGCTAATGTGCAACTTATTTTACCACTCGACATTTTCTTCTGCAGACGGACAAGTCCCCTTACCAGTATAGAGGAATATTCCATGCACTGTGCACTGTTTATAGGCAAGAAGGATTTAGAGCTCTTTACAAAGGGTGGCTTCCTTCTGTGATTGGAGTTGTGAGTCAATTATCAATCTGTTTCTTAAATTAATTGAGTTACTGTGTAAAATGTACTATAATGAGTTATGGGGAACCTACTAATGCTTTTGAATTTTAGGTTCCATACGTAGGATTGAACTTTGCTGTATATGAGTCTTTGAAAGTCTGGCTACTGAAATCTGATCCACTGGGGATTGTTGAAAACAATGAATTGGGTGTTACAACAAGGCTTCTGTGCGGTGCTGCAGCAGGGACTGTGGGACAGACTGTTGCATACCCCTTGATGTAATTCGCAGACGTATGCAAATGGTTGGATGGAAAGATGCTTCTTCAGTTATTACTGGAGATGGCAGGGGTAGAGCACCTCTTGAGTACTCCGGCATGATTGATGCATTCAGAAAAACTGTTAGACATGAAGGGTTTGGAGCGTTGTACAAGGGCTTGGTTCCCAACTCGGTGAAGGTTAGATAAAACAAAACCTTACTCATTTTATCAGTCAAAAAGCAACTTTCCCTGTAACTATCTACAATTGGTTGGTAGCTTGTGCAGCAGTTTATTTAGTCATTGATTGAAATTTGTTAGTTGCGAGCATACAAAATCATTGAAAGTAGATATTTATAATAGTTTCCGTAGTATGGGATTTATTGGTCTTTGCACATTTTGCGCAATTTTATATTTTGGTTACTTGCCAAATCATTTAAAAAAAATTCTCTGGTGCTCCATACTACATAACAAATTTTGCTGACATTATACATCATTTTGTTTCTGATCTCAGTAATTTCCTGTCCAGGTTGTCCCGTCGATTGCCATTGCCTTTGTTACATACGAAACGGTGAAAGATGCTCTTGGTGTCGAGATGAGGATATCAGACTGAAGTGGCTACCGCTGGTTTAGTTTATGCTTTGAAACATGAAGAGAATTTTGTAGGCAAGAGGATGTTGAATTAGGGATGGAAGTGACTGTTATTTATGCCCTTCATGTGGAGCTTTCCTCATCCGTAACCTATTTTGTTATCTCGTCTTTAATAAGCATTTATTAGGAAAGCAAATTTCCTGATATTTTTCTTTAGGCAGTTGTCATCGGTGGTGTAGGATAAATAAGTCACTTGTTGGCTGTATATGCTAATTGGGCTTTTCTCTTTGTTTGTAATGCTGTTTGCCTGGGGACTGCTCTAAAAGAATTCCATAACCCTCACCTTATGGCGTCCCATGCCCTATTCAGATTATATGTATCTTAGACTATTTTTATAAGCCGCGAGAGACGTTTGTTCTTTGTCAGAATCTGCTATTTGTTTTTTTACTTCAATATTTTATGTGACCTTAACCGTGAAAACTCATCTTCCAACGCCTGCTTACTATATTTTTACTGGTGATGAAATGCTGTAAAAAAATGATGATTGTCAGCAAAAATGTCTAGCAAATACTTTTCCAAAAGCAGTTGGTAGTTATTCTTCTTTCTTTTTAAAAGTTAAGCATGCAGTTGCATAATTTCCCCTGTTCTTTGCTGACAGTTGTCAGCACAGATAAGAAAATTTAAAATAAAACGCTAATGTACTGACTTCTTAGGAACCAAAAAATAAAAAGAGAAAAATAGAACAAGGTACTATCATGTTAAAATACAAGTCTCCCCTTCTACCTTCAATGAAGGGGACTTATATTGAATATATAGAATTTTCTTCATAAAATGGATGATAAGAATTTAACATTCCCGAAACCTCGAAATGGATCTGTCATACATTTTACCATAAAGTTGCCTTTCATATGCAAGAAAAAGAGATTAAAGATATTCACAATGATTGAAATCAGATGCTACTGTTCAAATGAGTCACAATTCACAGGGTCTTCCTCTTTGAACAAAATCAAATAAATAGGCAAGGCCAGCTCTTTGCCAAGAGCATTTTCATTAAAAAACCAACAAAAAAAAGCAAAACGAAAAAGAACAGGAATGTACATCAAACAGGTCATAATTGTAATACTTTTTTCTTCCTGAACACTACATTCAACCAAGCTCAATGCAGATTGCATAGCTTTTCTCTGAAGCAACCAAAAGCAAACAGCACACTCCCAAGCAGACCCACAATCAAACCACCAACTTCCCGAATCCTCTGCAGCATCAATTTCAAATGGACCACAACCTATACAAATCTAGATCTACTAAAAAGTTTTTTAAGTTCAAGCATTTGCTCCTAATTTAACTACAAAGCAAGTTTTGCATCTAATGAACCAGTTAAGCTGCCTTCCGCAGTCATAGCTTGAGCAGGATCCTGAAAAGAAGAAGAAAAGGGAATCAGGCAAACTCAATATACTGACATTAAAGAAACAAGGTTTGAATTTTACTACCTCCATCCCCCACTTAATATAATCAGGTGATTCACACGCCTTGTACTCATCAACCAAACTTTCTATGATCTCTCGAGATTCATCAAACTCAGATAGATCATTATCCTGGTAGATGAAAAAGAATCAATGAAGTCTTCCCTTCAAGCCTACAAAAGTTAAAACAGAAGGTTCAAATTGTAGCTGCTTACCGCAAACATTGGGAACTTCCGGTAATTGTCTAGGAAAGCCTGCTTCTTCCTCAGCTTCTCATATTGACTCAAACACCTACTAAAAAGATGCCGAATACTGGTGTGACTTGCCAACATTAGACCACTAACCTGTCAAATGATACAACAAACAATTTCTGAGGGAGTAAACACTAATATGAACTTTAGAAAAAGATAATACATTTGAATGATAGCCTTACTCTATGAGCAGTCTGAACATAAGGGGATTTTCTTGACAAGGCCACCTGTCAAGAAAAGAGATATATGTAAGGTGTCACTATATTGAAAAGATACAAACACCTAAATCACTAAATTCATTAAATATGACACCTGAATGCTGGCAGGGCCCCATTCAATGAAGTTTACAAGCTTCCTTTCCCTTATTCTCTGCAAGCTTTCGTGCACCTATTTTGATAAGACAAGAAATGAACAAAATATATATGCTGGCTAAAATTATATCATGATACAACCTCCACACCACTATAAGAATCAAATATTACCCAATTTACACTAAAAAGAAAACTTCTAAAAGCATAACGTTGAAAGAAAGAATTCACCCAAATATACGAAATAAGATCTCCCTTCATAAGACATGATCATGGTTTCATGTTCACTTTGACCAAACAGAGAAGATTAAAATATATATACATTCACTTTAGCATTACCTCTCTACTACACCATATGCCATGCATGACATTCACTACAGCTGAATAATATTTAGTCGCAGTAACTCTTATACCTGAGTAGGGTCAACTTCTCCTTGAATAATGTTTAAAATCGATATGTATTTTGCTTGACTCGCTTCTTTTGTCCGAGCATATGAAGAAACCATTATATTCTTAGTCTGCAAAATACCAACTCATTATAAAATTACCCAAGGCAACCAGCAAACATGAATCACAAGTCATTAAAACAACAATGATCTTACCTGAAGAAGGCGTCTCATTACATCCAGTACAGTAGTTTTCCTAATCACATTCGCCTGACAAACCCGAAGAATATGTGTCATCAATTCAGACAATGTCACTAAATTCATTGCATCATTTATCTTTATTTATATGTTTGTTTACAACAAAAGTATCTCTTCTGATGCCAACCTGGCGTTCCACAGTCAGTGGCGTATAGCCGGTCATAAGAAAATGACACCTAGGGGTGGGTATTAGAGAAGCAAGAAGCCCCACCAAGTCATTATTCATGTATCCTGGATATCGCAGTGTGGTTGTGCTAGCAGACATCACAGTAGAAACCAACGAATTTGTTTGTGCAAAAGTGGGGTTAGAAAGGTGGAGTCGTTCTACAGCTATCCTGTTCAGTGCAGTGTTGTCAAGAACAACAACACAATCAGCATTTAGAGTAAGCCTCTTAAGGGTAAGAAGTGAATTGTATGGCTGAACAACGACATCACTTGTCTCCATCTGATTTGGGAAAACACTGTATGTTTGTACGAGTTTTTTGCTGTAGCGATCATTCAAGGTCTCCAACATATAAGAACCCATTCCTGAGCAGCAGCAAGAATAAATAAATAATGAGATTACAGGGCCATATCAAATTTCAGTTCGCAACCATAAAACCAGAATCAGTCAGCCATTTCAATCTTTCATTTAATTAATGGAAGCATTAAGAATTATCCCAACACCACTCAATTACTCATTAAATCCACTTGCACATGTAGCAATTGTTTTAACAATTGCTAGATATCAATGGACAAGAACAAGTCTAAAAAATAGTTTGACTTTAACAATAAGATAATAAGAACGGAAAAATGAGTATGCTTACAAAAGTACAAGCAGAGTGTCATCAAATCAACTTCTTAGATACAACTCAACTATAATACAGATTCCAACTCAAGCAGCGCCCCAAAAAAATTCACAGCTAATGAATATTTATAAGTGAAAGACCCAAGGTAACTTGCCGAAGCTTAACAAGAATAAAATATTAAAAGAAAAAGATGGAGAGAGACATGCATATGATACCTGAGCCTGTTCCACCAGCAATTGAATGGCATAGAACAAAACCTTCAAGGCTGTCACTTCCATCTGCCTCTCTGTCCACCATGTCCATTATGTCCTCTTCAACTTGTTGTCCCTGGAAAAGAAGGATAAAATAAAAAGCAACTCTCCACTTAACTCATAAAACTGAAGGCGGGAAAAATACGGACTCAACACTTTCACCTAAGACCGATCAGCATCTAAAATACAATTGAACTAAGTAAATAGAATTCATTTGATAGTGACATAATCTGGTTGATTAAATCATTTGTTAAATGTTTAGCATGAATAACCCTTCATGTCAATAGAGCTGATTGATAACATGATAAGCAAAAAATTCTAACCTGGTGATATCCACTGGCCCAGTTATTGCCAGCACCACCTCCATGATCAGACAAATATATGTTTTCATGATTATAAAGATTCCGGTATTCACTATTCTGAATGCCATTAATTACTCGTGGCTCCAAATCCATGAGCAGAGCTCGTGGAATGTAATGCTGATCATCCGCTTGGTAAAAAAAGACATCCTTCCTATCACCTCCCTGCATCATTACTCAATTACACGTCAGAACAACTATCCTCCAAGTTTCCCAGAAGGGAAACAACAAAAATCAACCATGCCATCACAGACAAAAACACAAAAAAAAATTCCCATCTCCTGTTTGGCTCATAACAGCAAAATCTAAACGCATCAAAAAATCCAGAAACGCAGTCACTGAGAACAACCACGGCCCTTGCCCTTGTCAATCAACATACTTTACACATTGTCAAAATCAAGCACGCTAAAGCTAGCAAATAGCCTCTATCAGCACAATCCAATCTAAACAAAAAAAAGCATCTGAATTTATCTAAATCCAGAAATGTGGCTAGCAATAACAGTCACGACCATCTCATTTATCAACATCCTAAGTATTTCACATGAGCAAACACAAGCAAAATAACGCAAGACAACCAAAACAATCAAAATGTGGAAATGCAACCCATGACAACAGTCACGGATATCTCGTTTGTTTACCAATCGACACATTTGACACAATCAAAATCAAGCAAACTCACGCAACACAACACACATTATATATCAGCACAATCTACAAAAGCAACCAATTTTCATCAAAATGCGGAAAATGCAGCAGCATACAACAGCCTTGGCCCTCTGATTCATCAAGCAAACCTACTCCCCAGTGCCCACGAATCAACCAAAAAAGGACCAAAGGCAACCGGAATCGAACCTGAGTAGCAAAATCCTCAAGAATCCCGTCCTTGCTGATGCCGTGCTCGAGGCACAGCTGCTTCCAGAACTCCATCCCGATCTGGTTCCCGCATTGCCCAACCTGCAGCGTTATGATCTCCCTCGGCATCCTCCCTCCCACCTCCTCCTCCCCCGATCGACACACCGCCGGCTAGGGTTTCCGAATACCCTCCGAAACTGCCACAAAATCTACCCCACCGAAAACAACCCCAACGATCGAAGAACAAGCAAGGTTGGATGATGGCGACGAAGAAGAAGATGGGGAAAATCGGCGGCGATCGATCGGATTCTCGCTTCGTCTCTGCAAACAAGGTCGGGGGGTTTTGGGGGAAGAAAGCGCGCGCCTTTTTTAATTTTGGATGGAATGGGCCTGTTTAGAAATGACTAATCAGTCAACTTAGAGTTGATCGTCATTAGATTAAATTAATTTCGGCTCAATTGTTGTGTGTCCTGTTATTATGTGACTCTTTTGATTCTTAAATTTGGGTATATTAATAAAAGAGAAGTTAAAATTTGGGCTTTGATAAAATTGAGGAAGAGATTCGACTCATGAAAATATAATAAAATTTAAAAAATAAATAAATTAGGTAAGATGTCGAATCATGTACGATTTATACGGGATAAATTTTAATTTTATATATAAACTTATATTGAATAATGAGATAAATTATAATATTTTAATATCTTATTAAAAATTATTATTAACTTTAAAAATATATTATATTTGAATGAAAAGATAAATTATAATTATTAATGTGTTTATTAATAAAAAGTTAAAAATTGAGATTAGCAGGGTTTGAAATCTTGGCCTTTTACCCTATTTTATTATTTTAAAAAATATATTTAAAGTCGATAAGATTCAAACCAATGGCCTTTTAAAGAAGATATTTTTATTATATTTTTTAAATTTATCTTATATTTTGATTGAGTAATTCTCCTATTTTTTTAAAAAAAATGTAAAAGTAGATTATACTGATATCCAAAAAAATTAAAATTTATAAGCCTTTAATTTACGTATTCTACTTCTAATAAATATAAACCTCGTTATGTGAGACTCCACAAATATTTTTCAAATTAAAGGTGTGGTTCATATAAATTACATTAGATGTGGTATAAATCATCTTAATTTTTTATCTTTGTAATTTTAACAATTTATCTAATTTTTTAATAAAAAATTATTTATAAAATTAGAGTATATTTGAAACCTATGTCGCGTATTATGTTATTATTTTCTTAGCACTTACAGGAAGATCAAGCACAAAAGTGTAGCCGTGCTGAAGTTTTCACCCTACAGGCCACACATGCCGCACACAAATTCTTCGAAATTGTCTCAAATGGGAGACCAAGGGCCCTAATTCCAAAGTAGCCTTGGATCTTGTTTCTTCTACGAGGCAAATCCTGGTAAGTTTTCAAGTGTTGGAAAGCAGGCAATACATGTGTTGGAAACCAGCCAAGAGAGAGCCCAGCTCAAATGTTACAGTGTGCACCTTCTTTGGTTTTGCCTGGGAAGAAAAAATACCTTCCACCCCTGGTCTTAAAGCCAAGCTCAACAGGTTGGCCTTTCTACGAACTTCACACTTTGTTGTTTTCTCTGTGGCAAACTATGCTCTCTGTCGTCCCTTTCCGAAACGTTAGTTTCAAGACTAATTTGCCCCGTTAGAAAATTATTAATGATGTATAATTTCTTCGTGAGATTCTAGGATTTCATGAACTGTCCATCATATATATACAATATACGCTTCCCGGGAGAGGAATGAAATTCTGACTAATTGAAGATGGGGTGGTGAATATCTGTTGGAAAGGAATAATTCAAACACTCCCATTGGCATCCTTACAGACAAAAGTAGAGTCCCTTTTTCCCAGTAGTCAAGTCTGTTTCTCAACTATCATACTTTTTTCGAAAAATTGATGTCCATACAAAATAAAATCGTTCCTCAACTTCCCAACGTGTTATAAATTGAAACAATAAAAAGAGACTTCACGATTTGTCATATATAGAAACACTCAGACCTGAATCTGTTAAACTCCAGAAACAACCGAGCAAAGCTATATTTAGATTCATGAAACGCTCGTTCATTCCTTGAAAACACATTAGCTATAGCTAACTAGTAACAATACATAGAGCTCCACAATCTCTGCAAGAACAAACTACAGCTAATAGACCAAAATAAAATGCAAAACCCATCTTTACAAAGCCAAGATCATGCACTTGAACACAGCCCACCTGACATTCTCGACACCAAATTAAAAACTCCCACAAGAGGGAAACCAAAAAGACAGACGACATATCATCAAACCGCCGCGAGAGATAGCAGCAGTACTCAAGCAAAACAGCACCAAGAGAAAGCTTTAGGAGGGAGTCCAGAGGAAAGCACCCATGGCGAACCTCTTCTTGTGCTCAACGTTGCCCATTACTGGGAGACCATACTCGACAAGAAGGCAGTCAAGCTTCCACTCGGGCATTGTTTCATAGTCGGCCTCGGTGTACCTGGGGTAGTGCAGGGGCATCCGGAAGTAAACCCCAGTATTGCACCTCTTCTCCCTGTCAACCACGGGCTGCACTTCTCCCTTCCTGTCAACCACCTCGTGCACATACCCATTTACAGAATGCTCCATCAAAACTTCTCACGAGATCAAATGTTTTCTGTACTGGTAATGATGGGAAAGGAAGAAGGCGACTTCTCCTTAGTTTTCTTCACTACTAGGACTATTTTGGCATGTAGGGCGTATACATAAACAGTGGTCGGTATTTATAGGAAGAGACGTCGAGAGAACCAATACCGGTGTGAATGTACTGGCATCAAACCCCTAGGCGAGGCGACCGCATGAACCCCACTTGTCCAAAATACCCACGTCCCAATTTATATACCCAAGAACCTTATATTGCACCGTCTCAAAAGTTGGTTTGATCACATATGATACCAAATTTAACTTAATTGAACGAACATGAAAAAAATAGAACTTCTGGTTGCTGACGAGTTCATTATGGTTGGACATGAATGATGCCAGCAAAAGGGGAGGGCAGATTAGAGTTGGGTAAGAGGGAGGGGCATTGCTTAGGGAGCAAGCAGGGAGTGACAGGCTGGGAAGGAAGGGAGGCGGTTTGAACACGGGAGGCATTTACAAGCTCAAGAAACGCCAGCCGGAGGTCGTTGAGGCCAGTGGTTTAATGGCGGCGGGTGAGATATTTTCTGATGCAAGCTGTCTCTCACTAGTCGTGACCCATGCAAGGGAGACGTTGTTTATTTGCTATTGGCAATCAATTAGCACTTAATTAACTAATTCAAGTGATTTTAATGGCGTCTTTAATTTGAAAGAATTGTGGGTATAAGCGGCACAAGGTTTTTAACATTTGAACGTGTTTTTTGACATATGGCAAGCTAAAGAACCAGCTGTAAAGTCTTGAACCTCGGTTGGGTTGACTTCGCTTGATGAGTTGTTTAAGAACAATGAACAAGCTTTGAAAGTAGCAAAAGAATGAATGAATCAATCACCTAAAAATTGCCTTGAGAGAGGCAACGTTTGTTTGCTTAAAATGAAGAGCTGTTGTCGTTAAATATATTATAATTACTTCTGAGAAAAAATTGAACATTAATGTATCAAGCATACTTGTTATTATGATGTTGGTGTAGTTAAGATGATTAGGTGACAAAAAGTGTACCCTTTGTTGTTAAACTTGTTCACACCTGATCGACAAACCAATTCATCATCTTTTGATTGATAGTTAAAAAAAGAGAAGGAGAAGAAGAAGAAGAAGAAACCAATCAAGAATAGAGAGACCAAAGTCACCAATTATGATTAGGCAACGAGTATTGCGCAATCCAAGGTCGCATGTTATGAGGATGGAACGAGACGTGGTACCAAAGGGCAAGGGCGGACAGGTCGGAGCCTCGGCCAATATTAACAAGCCTCGGGAGATCAGATCGTCTACATTTTAATTTTTACATCTCTTCTTGCATGAATCCCTATGATCTCCTTCAGATTCAGAGACGAGACTGCTGGCCTCAAATCGGCTATTTTTTTCAAGAGGTGCCCAGCAATGCCCCATGCATGATACGCTACAATTTGAGGATATATATAGAAAATGTTCACAGTTGGCCATGCTAGTTATTATTAATTATCATTTTGGCTGAAATGTTAAAGACGTATTAAGATGTTGAAAAAGAAATTGTTCATGTGAGATGGGTAATTATTAATAGAGGTGCTAAATCGGTCGAACTAGTTTTGAACATACATGTTTGAGTTCGACTCGAATATCTTTTATGTATTTAAACTCAAATATACTTAAACTGTTTAATTTTTCTGAGCTCGAACTTAGCTCGTTCGTGAGCTCGAAGTCGACTCGTTTAAAAGTCAAAAGTACCTCGGATTGAAGCCACAACCATGAGGCCATTAACTTAAATACTTACCATCTCAACTATCTCACTTTTTTTATTATATTATATTATATTATATATATATATATAATAAAATATAATATAAAAATTATATTATTATATTATTTTATCGAGTCGAGTTCGAATCGAGTTTGAGTTATAATCGAGTCGAGTCTAATCGAACACAACCTTGCTCAAGTTTGGCACATAAAATTTAAGTTCAAGTCGAGGTTCGAGTTCGAGTATTTAGATATCGAATTTCGAGTTGAACCGAGCCGAACGTTAAATGCGCACGAGTTGACTCGCTCAATTTGCAACCCTAATTGTTAAGATGGATGTTTTGAGCCAAAGAGTGCAACGTTTTACTCTAATTTTCCCCCTTGCGTAATCCTAAGTCAACGAAAAAAGTTTGAAATCTCACTGGGACAGAGAAAATCACACACTTAAAAACATAATTACTATTTTCACTCGAAGCAAGCAAAAAAGAGTTTTGCAATTGAACACAGAAGCAAACATAATTACGATTCACATCCACGCCGATAAGAAACTCGGTTTATACAAGTTATTTTATTCTCACCTCGCAGTAACATACAATTTTGCTTGTCTAGCCTCGCAGTAGTAACATACAATTTTGCCTACATTTAATTTTTCCGGTAAATTTATGAAGAAGCCAATGTTAGTGTACAATCCTTTCATAATTAATATCCGAAACAAATTTCAGTTCTGTTTTGGTACGTCATTGAATTGCGTGCGTGAATCGTCGTTGTGAAACAGTGAACCGATTGGACACAAACAGCGGCTGCTGGCTTTAGGAAGTAGCTAATGTGTTTACGAGACAAGCCCCTGTCTCCATGGCTGAGGTACGTACCTACCTGAGCAGCTCCGGGATCGTACTTTCTCTAGTAAAGGCTGTGAATTTGTTGATGTGATGCTCCGCTTTGTCAACCAAGAAGAAGGGGTTGAAGCATCTCGCCTTTAACGAGACTAATTTTTGGTTTAATTTATTATTTTTTAAAAAAATTTAAGTAAACATTAACCACAATATAGAAAGCCCCCACTTTTTATTTGAAAGAGATTTGATTATTGAGGTGTATTTGTTTTTAACGTTTTATAAATTACAGAGGAGATAGATGTGAAGAACATAGATTGAAAATAAATGATAAAAAATCAAATCTTATTAAATATAAAGGAGATGATCAAAGGGATTTTTCTTTTTTCTTTTTTTCACTTTTTTATCGCTCTTTAAAAATTGATTCTGAGTTACAAGATATAAAAAATATAAATTTAGTACATAAATACTTCTCAACGTTTATATTTAGAAGGGCGTTGACTTGTGCCCGGGGCATAAAATTTTTTTACCTTACACTTTGATATTACAAGGACGACCCAGACTATTATTTTAAAAAAACTAAAATTTAATTTATATTGTCTGATTACAAGGACGACATAAATTTATTATTTTTTAAAAAATACCGCCGACCGGCCGTGCCGTCCTTGTAATCAAATTGGATAATGTCAATCTCTCAGTTTATATTTATTACATCACATGCTATAAACCTAATAAACTACAAATTACATCATTTATTAACGTTCTATGCACGTTTACACTGTGCTGTTTACTGTGGGATGACATGAAAACATCAAACAGGTTGAAGTGATACTAACGTTATTTGCTAGATTGAGAGTTATCCAAGGCGCAATTGCTTTAGAAGGAATTAAATAAGTCAATGAAAAAATCACAAAAAGAACGGCACACCATAATTCCGGCCTATGACTTGTGAAGTTGTGGTTGCAGGCAATTTGCTATTGGCAAAATTGGCATAACCGTCGTCCTTTCTTTGTCTTGTGGACTCAGTTCAACAAATATTGTACAAAAGCCAAAGTTGTAACTTTGAGCAAAAAATGGATGAATTGGAACCCTAATGCTTTAATCTTCACATCTGCGCATCACAACAGTCATTCAAACCTTCAATTTAACCTTTTATTATTCATAAGCAGTCTTATTATTTATAAATATATAAACTTAATATAAAGTTACGAGTAAATTTTTTTCACATTTTTTCTTCTTAAATATCTCAATTTTCTTGACCAAGTTTATTCTTTAATATCTGTTTAAATATGTCAAACTTTTTCGACTTTGGTGGCTTTCAGTTTTTATAAAAAGGGATTATATTGAAGTTGTAAAAATGCCACAGGGGCTTTATTATATTAAAGTAGAATTCTACTATCCCAACGTTCATGACCAATATTTTTTATCTATGTTGAGGAGTTACCATCTCATGTGGACGGTCGATGAATAGATAGAAAGCGGCATTAGTGGGTGGAGAACGTGAAAACTCAAACGTCAGTGAAGTTTTTTCGTTAAAGTATAACTAAATTCATGAAATACAAGAAAAGGGATATTATATTAGGGGTGTAAACGGGCCGAGCCGAGCGAAACATGGTTATTGTTAAATTTGATATAATTTTTGATAAGTATATTTGAGCTTATTTGAAAGCTTAACAAATTTTGATATATTATGGGTCGAGCCGAGCTTGTCTAAAATTTATGGTATTTATGCTTAGCTCGTATTTAACTGGCTATGTTTTTGAGTCGAGCTCGAGCCGAACGAATGTTTGTACTTGACTCGTGCTCGATTTATATAAGATGAAAAAAATTTATACTATATAAATTTAATATGACCTCAATAGTATTGACGAGCCAAGTTGAACTGAATATTTTTTCAAATTTGAGAGCACAAGTTTAAGTAAATCAAGCCAAATATAAAATACTTACGAACAGGTTTGACTTGTTTACACCCCTACGTTATATACGATCTATTTAACTCCGTACAGGAGATTTTTGCTGCACGTACAACCATTTATTTGTTCATTTATAGATGTCATTTGTTTGCGTGAGTTTAAGAATTAGAAAGTCGCTAATTAATTTCCCACATAAGTCCTTATTTTGGCAACGGCTTATGACATGTGCACGACATATTATAGTGAGAGAGTACGAAGATGAAATATTTTTATGATTAAACTCATTATCTGCAACTCAAAAGCAACGTTGAAAACATTGTAAGAGTCGGTGTCCATAATACTGATTTGCGGTCCACTTCACCGAAAAGAAAAGAAAGGCAAAGCCTTTGACTAGAAGAAAATCATCAAGCTCATAAGTATGTTCTCCGTTGACGTTCATCCGCTCCTAATCAATCAGCTTTTCAAGGAAAAGAAAATTTTGTGTGTCGGCCAAAATTTTCTGCGTTAACCAGCTGGCTCCCTTTAACTGTCGACTCGGGAGACACGACCTGGGACTGCCCAGCAAAACAACGCACACTTAGTCATGTATATGACCCACTTGGACTTGGACTCATTTGAACGGGCATAGATCTGGATCAACCGAAATTTTACAAGTTTCTAGCACAATTACTCCGTTTGGTAAAACCAGTTTAGGTCATGACTAATTCGCCCAGCCAATTTGCATGCATAAACGGTTTGGTTTAAAGTTGACCTACCGAGTAGATTCGTTAATCAAGGCAAACACAAATCTGATTAAATTTTCATGTTTTATGATTGCTTCCGACACTCAACCTAGTGGGGCTTGAAGATCCAATGCAATTTTCGTGGCATCTAGCTCAATGATCCGAGCCCAAAGATGGTCATTGGTCTTGGTTCGAGGAACTACTTGCGTCAAACTCAAATTGATCACACACCAATACGGTAGAAAACCCTATTTAATCACCGATTCTGATTTTGACAACACTTATGTCAAGCTAATATAAGGCATAACCATGCACAACTCTCTCTGTCTCTCAGTTGTATATACGCCAACGCCATGTTTGATGTGCATCCTAAATGCAATGACGGGCACAGTGGGATCTTACCGATACAAGAGATTATAGCTGCATGACCACTGAAGCTACCGAAGCTGTACGGCACCCCTAACATTCCACTCGTGCCGCAAGGGGACTTATTAAAATCAGATTTATCGACCCCATTTAAGATCCTTCCCACCGCCTCCCCCGCCCGCCACTGTCGGTTGGTGACCTAACCTCTGACTCCATCCATGCAGGGACCCCTCCCATGTGTCAATGCCATTGGCCTGCAAACTAAGAAATATACCCACCTGCGCAGTAAGCTTTCCATCACCTTTCATGGCGTGCTGAAGGGGCAAACCGCGACGCTCTTAGTCAGCCCGTACAATAGCAGTCCAAATATTGAATGGCACGCATGGTAGCAATGTGTCCACGGCCATGGCCGACCCACACTAACTACTACTTGTCTAGTGTTGAATTTTCGTCGACTTTGGTTGAGAAGAATTGGTTGGGGTTGGTCTTTGGGAAGGGAAGCTATAATTTCCGGCGATGGTTTGCCGGCCGGCCGTCTATTTTTGTCTCTTCATTCCTTAATGTCTTCTCCCATAAATCATAATGGGTTAAATTCTTGCAGGATATACCATATCCAGGGCACGTGACACGTGACATCGAATGTGATCCACTTTTATGTTGGGGGAAAAACGAGCCACGTTTAGAACTATATGATTTATCTTTATATTACAATAAAATTGTCATCTGTGCAAGTTAGCGTTTGTAGTCCAACGGTTAGGATAATTGCCTTCCAAGCAATAGACCCGGGTTCGACTCCCGGCAAACGCATGTCTTTTTGTTATTCATTTTATTTCAAGTCTGATTTTATTTACTTTTGGTCATAATAACATATTGCTTGGAAAAAAACTATGCCAATTTTGAATTAGTTATCTTGATAAAAGACAGTAGTAGAACAGGATAAAGTATTGACGGAAAAAAGACCATTCGAGTTAACAATGTGACAGGTATTTCTTTTTGTAGCATCAAGTTAGAAAGGTTGGATGTAGTACATTTCTGAGGGGATTTAGCCATGCTCACGGGGAAGATTTTCTCCACAGAAACAAGGACCACAATGGTGTGGAGGCGGCCAGCTCAAGCCACAGAGCTATACTCCATGGCTGCTTTGTTGCTTATGAACCAAGAAATGCTGAGAAACAGGCCAGGGACCACGCCCCACCCATGAGCCTGTGGCCACTTTTCGGCTCTTTGGGGCTTCTAAGCTTGGATGCTGACTAATACCCTTCCTCGCCAAAGAATGGGTGAGCTAGCGCCTGCTGGATTCCTTGGACAGTGTACAACAGCAAAAGAAAACGCTTATTTTTTTCTCTTCAACTCCTCCTTGTCGGTTTAATTTATGCTATCCCAACTGGGCAATGCTTGGCCTGCATGGCGTCACCTTGTGCTTCTGCTTTCGCCTGGGCTCTTCGCCACGCCCCAGGAGTCACAGGGTAGCCGACCGAGAACGGACAAGGGAGTTCCATGAGCTGGATCACTGTCCCGTTACACTTTCAAAACTCTTCATGTTTTCTTGCAGGTTGTAGACATTAGAATATGATAGCTAGCCAATAAATGTGTCTTTGAAAGTGGATACTTGATGCCATTTTACAGCAGTCCATCAACTGGTTGCTTTGCCCCGCCTTAATTTACTACTGTCGAAACAGTGATGCAAAGCCAGCACAGATGCATCTTGATCTCTGTCAAAATAGTAATGATCAAGTACAAAATGTTGTTAGGTATTTGCAGGTTTTGTATCCAAGTTTTTAACAGAAATGAAATGGTCCAAACTCTTGTAAATAACCATCATTTTTTGGGAGCTATATTTGGGGAATAGTGTTTAACATGCCAAGGTTGGTAACGATTCCAATGATGCTCCGATGGTACTGACTTCTATATAGACAGTTATCACATCCCTCTCGCTCTTGCACACTACGAAAAGCCCGTAAGCCTCCTTTTCAACGTTCAACACTACTAAAGAGAGAATAGGGAAGATCAAGAAATGATTCAAGATCTAGGGAGCAAAATCCATGCGATATGGCTCCCGGGTATTGTTGTCGCCTTCCCTGTTAAGTCGTGGTAAGGAAAGAAGAACAGAATGGCCTGGTCGCAGGTACATACTGATGAGAAAAAACCCAAAAATTGAAGATCAACGACGGCGAACACAGGTACGAAAAAATATGCCGGAGAAATAAGATAAAACAAAACCATAAAATAGAGATTTAACGTGAAAAACTCTTCTTCTATCGAGAGTCAAAAACCATAGGACGACAATAAACAATTTACTACTTCAATCAAAAATCACGGGACAACAACAAACAATTCACTACTTTAACCAAAAGTTACAGGCATTAAACATATAGAAATATACAAGAAAATTACTCACTCAACCCTATTGAGATTATGAAATTTCTTTCTCTCAATACTCTGTATAAGATTAAACTTGTGAATAATATTTTCCCCTTCTTTTTGTCTCTATATCTCTTCTATTTTTCTCTCCTCTTGTATTGTCTTTCTTTGTTTGTCTTGTTTTCAAAATGAGGCAAATGAAGCTCAATTTATAGAAAAGCTTTGAGACCTTTTATCCTCCATAAAACAACAAATAGTCATCTTTGTTGGTATTCCGAGTTTCCTTTAATATTTCGAGTGTAATAATGGGCTACATATCATTAATATAATTACAAATATTAACAATCTCTCACTTGGAGTATAATTTGAACACACCATTCTGATTCTTCCTCTACTTGTTCATTGTATAAGTCTACCTGCATGTTAGTGCAAGTTCACCAAAGTTGAGCAAAAGCTCAACTTTTGTTCCTCCACTGGTTTGGTCAACATGTCCGCTAGATTCTTTTTTCCATCTATTTTCTCTAACTTCCAGTTTACCTTCTTCTAACAAAGATCTGATAAAATGATACCTTAACTGAATATGTTTTGTCCTAGAATAAAATGTCGAGTTCTTGGCTAAATGGATTACACT
The DNA here is from genome assembly GCA_033002965.1 of Piper betle. Classification (NCBI taxonomy): domain Eukaryota; kingdom Viridiplantae; phylum Streptophyta; class Magnoliopsida; order Piperales; family Piperaceae; genus Piper; species Piper betle. Next base: position 11,395 of record JAURVB010013581.1, on the reverse strand, counting down.
TTGACTATCACTGTACAACCTGCAATCAACCTCATTAAAACCTAACTCATTCATCAAAGTTTTAATCCAAATATACTCCTTGCTAGCTTCTGTAGCAACTACATATTCAGCCTCAGTTGAAGATAAAGCAACTATCTTTTACAATTTGGAAATCTAGCTCACCGCAATTTCCACCAATTGTAAAGATATATCCAGATGTACTCCTGCCATTGTCTCTATCTCTAGCATGGTCTAAGTCTACATAACCTTGCACATCAATATTATCACCCCCAAAACACAATTAGTAGATGTTCCTTTCAAGTACCTAAAAATCCATTTCACTACCTTCTAGTGTTCTTTTCCTGGGTTGTTCATGAATCTGCTCACTTCTCCCACTACATGTGTAATATCTGGTCTTGTACTTACTATAGCATATATAAGACTTCCAATAGCTACAGACATAATGCACAATTTTCATGTGAGCTTTATCCTCCTCACTATTAGCACCTTGTTCTTTTGATAATTAGAAATTACTACCTAAAATAATAGTCATTGGCTTAGATTCATTCATGTTCAATCTTTCAAGAACTTTCTTTACATACCCTTCTTGAGATAACCATAACTTCTTGCTCTTCTTGTTTCAGATAATTTGCATCCCAAGAAGTTGTTTTGCTTCACCCAAGTCCTTTATAGAAAAACTCTTGGCTAACTTTATTTTGAGATTAACAATTTGTTCCATACAAGTCTCTACAACAAGCATGTCATATACATACAAAGTTAAAATAATGTATTTGCCTTCATTAAACTTTTGTAGATATACACAGTGGTCCGAATTGCTCCTAGCAAATCTATTATCTAGCATAAACTTATCAAATCTTAAATACCATTGTCTTGGTACTTGTTTGAGTCCATATAAACTTCTCTTCAATTTGCACATCATATTTTCTTTACCTTTGACTTTAAATCCTTTTGGTTGTTTCATATAAATCTCCTCCTTCAAATCACCACGAAGGAAAGTTATATTTATGTCAAGTTGTTTTAAATATAACCCATTTACAGCCATAATACTCAAAATTCTAATAGAAGTCATTTTTACAATAGGTGCAAATATATCATGAAAATTAATTCTTTCTCTTTGATCAAAACCTTTTACCACAAGTCTCGCCGTATACCTTTGTACACTACCGGTTTTAGACTTGATCCGATAGATCCACTTGTTTTGTAGAACCCTCTTTTTTGTGGCAACTTTACCAACTCTCATGTATGATTCTTCTTTAATGATGACATCTCATCCTTCATAGCCAACTCTCACTTAAGATGAATTTTGTCACTCATGGCTTCATCATAGGACTCTGGTTCTCCTGCATCAGTATATAAAATATGTTGTATAATTAAATTTAATTTCTGAGTAGGCTTCTTAACACTTGTGCTCCTCCTTGGTTCTGGAGCAACAACTGTCTCTTGTGGTAGCTTTGAGTCATCAATTTCAACTTATGCATCAGAATATTCAGAATCTGATTCATCACCATTTGGTTTGATTAGCCTGTGACTCACCTTCTTGTTCAGTCTCCTTAGAAGATAATTGCTTTTCATCGCTTAGAACAAATCCTTAATTTTCAGTACTTGATATCTCTTCATCTATATCATCAAGCTCCATATACTCTTTTTCTTTCGACTCCTCACTCTTTTCTTCCTTCCTATCTTTGTACATGCACTCTTCATTGAATACAACATCCCAACTTCGAAACACCTTATTGTTCTCAAAATCCCACATCCAGTAATCATACTCGTTACCTCTATATCCAAGAAATACACATTTGAGGGACTTTACATCAAGCTTCTTTCTTGATTCCCTGTTAACATGTGCATATGCAATACAACCAAAGACTTTAAGAAAAGAGTAGTCGACTTTCTTACCAATCTATACCTCTTCCGGTATTTTTCTATCTAAGATGCTTGATGAACTTCGGTTTATTAGATAGATAGCTGTATCCACAATGGCACCCCAATGATGCAAAAAAAGCCTCACCCTCATGCTTTTCGCTCACTCAAAGATGGTCCTATTCATTCATTCTGCCAGCCCATTCTGTTGTAGTGTCCTTGGGACTATCTTGATCCTTCTAATCCTTTGCTTTTCACAATACGAGTCAAACTCTTTATTGCAATATTCTTCCCCATTATCCAATAGAAAACATTTCAATCTCAAACTTGTTTCATTCTCAACTCGAACTTTCCATATCTTGAAAATGCTTAAGACTTCTGATTTTTTCTCAATAGTATAGATTCATGTCTTCCTACTAAAATCATCAATGAATGTAACAAAATAAAAATTACCTCCAAAAGATTTACCATGGGCTGGCCCCCAAACATCTGTATGAACCAATTCTAACCTTTTGGATTTCATCTCTCGCCCATCCTTTGTAAAGCTGACCCGTTCTGTTTACCTAAAACATATTCTTCACAAAAACTAATGTTAGAATCAATCTTGGAATGTAAGATCCTCATCTCACTCTTGCTCAAGTGACCAAGCCTTCTATGCCATAATGTTGTTATGTCATCCTTCTCAGCAGCCAAAGAAACAAACAGATCTACCTTACTATACAATGGGTAAAGTGTGCCCACAGCCTTTCGCTTGATCACCACCAATGCTCTCTTGCTAATCTTCTATTGATTGTTTTCAAATGTGATCCTATAACCCTCTTGGTCCAGCTTGTTAACAGATATAAGATTCTTCTTTAAATCAGGTATATACCTAACCTCCTTGAGAATACATTTACCTTCACCATGCATCTTCAAATAAATTTCTCCCTTACCTTCAATTTTGCACTTCTGACCATTGCTAATAGTTACATATCTAAATTCACTCTTGGCAAAATCATAAAACCATTCTTTGTGAGAAGTACAATGAAATGAAGTACTTGAATTAATATGTCATGTATCTATGTTGTAATCATCATGAGCAGATAAACAAAATTTCTCTTTGTGACCCTCAACAACATTAGCTACATTCTTGACTCGCTTGGAACAATCCTTCTTTACATGTCTTTCATTATCATAAATCCAACAAGTATACTTACCCTTGAACTTTCCTTTGAATTTAGAGCACCCTCGGTTCTTAGGACCTCTGCTTTGACCTCTTCCTCTTTCTTTGCTCTTGCTTTTGTCCACCGACAATGTTGTACCTGAGATGGACGGTGTACTATCTACCATGCTCCTCTTCATCATCTCCTGATTCAAGATTGCAGCTAGCACTTCATCAAATTTTAGTTGTTCCTTTGATACATTAATTATGTAATTACTGTATCCCAACTCTCCGGCAAAGAACACATGAACATTAAAAATTTAATATCTTCACTAAAGGTCATCTCTACAAATTTAAGTTGTGCCCAAATTTTATTGAAATTATTCAAATGAATAGCAATAGATTTACCTTCGTGCATCCTTAAAGAGACAAGTTTCCTCAATAAAAATAACCAGTTAGAGGCTGATGACTTCTCATAAACACTAGCTAATGCCTCCATCAACCCTTTGACGGTTGTCTTTTTGGAGACATTAAACCCTATCAATTGTGCTAAAAATAATCGAACGATAGTTAAGGCTCACCTATCTAACAAGGCCCACTCTTTGGCTGACACCGCTTCCGGCTTGGTACTTATGAGCAGTTGATGTAGTTGCTTCTCATATAGTCGATCCCCAATTTGCATCCTCTACCACTGATAATTTATTCCATTAAATTTTTCAATTTTCCCAATATTGAAAGTGTCTTCCATGACTCCCACTCAAATCAAGATCTAATTGAATAAAAGTTCCCACGGACAATGTCAATTATTGAGAAAAAACCCAAAATTAGAGATCAACAACAGTAAACACAAGTATAGAAAAACTATGCCTGAGAAATAAGATAAAACAAAACCACAAAATTGAGATTTAACGTGAAAAATTCTCTTTTTATTAAAAGTCAAAAACTATAGAACAAAGATAAAAATTCACTATGTCAACCAAAGATTACAGTCATCAAACATATAAAGAAGTACAAGAAGATTACTCACTCAACTCTAATGAGATTACAAGATTTCTTTCTCTCGATACTCCGTATAAAATTTAACTCGTGAATAATATTTTCCCCTTCTTTTTATCGTTATATCTCTTATTTTTTTCTTTTATCTTTGTTATTATTTTGAATTTTTTTAATATTTTGAGTCTGATGAGGTGCTATATATATATTATTAATATAATTATAAATATTAACGCACACTTGCAATGGTCTGTAAAGCTCTTCCCTCCCTCCCTACCATACTCTGCTACTGTTCAGCACGGTTGTGAAAAAACCCGAGGGGTGAAGACTGAGTAGTATAAGTTAAGAACATACAACTTAGAACGTCATCACATATGCCACTCAAGACCAACACAAGGGAGAACGTAGAATTATGGTTCCAACCGTACCAGAGCCAGAGGAGTTTGATAACGATTTCCCTACTTGGGCCTACGGCGGGGACAGACCAGGAGGTTCATAGAATTTCTGAAATGGACAGGTACAGGGCTGAGATACTTTGAGCTAGAGAGAGAGAGAGGGAACCTGTGAGGAAGAAACACAAGGTAGATATACGGACAGTGATGCATGGTCAGGGGACCACGAAGAGAAAAAAAGCCTTATACACATATTCATGGCTCGATTGGTGAGGAGCCGCCACTGTGTCGGCATTTCGCTGGCTGCTCGACCAGCAACACGCTATCTACTTCCCTGCTGCAAGACGTACAACGTATGTATTTGATGCACATATATGGATGTATGTTGCGTCCCTGGCGAAGGTTGTTCTTCGGGACGGCTTATCTACTAGCCCCATTGCTTCGCCATGTGATCCATGCCATCTCGTCGCTTGCTTGATCTTAGATGGAGTCTGCAACGTCGCATCAAAATTTCTAATAGTCCAAATGCATGCCCATTTTTTTACAAGTGGGTCGATGGCATCTGCTCACCAGAAGAAGCATGGAAATTTGGTCACACAGTACGGTCAGATTGAAGAAGAAATTGGCGATTAGTGAGTTCTAATTAAGCTCGAAACAGAGCTGTCTTGCGAAAAGCCAGTGATTTTCCATGATGAAGTTGCAACTTAGGAGCAGTTTCAAAGGTGGGAAAAAGTCAAGAGGAGAAATCTTCAAAACCTTTTTTGGGCGACGTTTCAAAAGAAAGCTTAAAAATGAGGGAAAGAAATTTTATTGTTACAAATTAAAAGAGTGAAACATCACAACTACAAGAGCTATCACCCCATTTTATTATCTCTTCAAAACTAATCTAAAAAATAATAAAATAAGCCCAAAAATATAAACTAAGCAATAAGCTTCCTCGCCCATACAAAACCTGCCGAGATTAGTTGACAATTAGGATAAAGAAAACTTGATCAATTAACTAAAAACAGTAAAACACCTTTTATTCAATTGACTAACTTTTCTTTTGTTAAATAGATATAAGAGGATTTGATGAGAAAATCATCAAGCTCCTTTGAAAAGTCGTCTAACAGCGCCGTCGTCGACCCCGTCGCCGGCCGGAGGCCAGGCGAGAATCCGAAAGAGAACTTCTCGTACAGCAAGGCGTCGTCGTCGACGCCGGCGAGGAAGTCCGGCATTGCGTCGTCGAACTTGAGACTCAAAATGTCGTCCAGTAATGGAGCCTCCATTGATAGGAAGTCGTTGAGGTTGTCCGGCGGGATGAACTCGCCTACCTCCACTCTAATGGCGGCGCTTTCACAAGCTGGGAGCTGCACGAGAGTGTCGACCTTGGCCGCTTCTGATTTGGGAGCCGGCGTCTCGGCAGAGGAGGCGGAGCAGGTGGTGAAGCGGAGGACGGAGTTGGGGAGGTGACCGCAATGCGGCCGTCGTCGGTGGAGTCGTCGGAGGACGACAGGGCGGAGCTCGGCTGCTTGACGGAGAAGTTGGTCATGGCGTCGGGGCCGCGGAGCTTGATGGCTGCGTCGTCGTACACCTTGGCAGCCTCCTCGGCGGTGTCGAAGGTGCCGAGCCACACCCGGCACCGCCGCGCCGGATCCCGGATCTCCGCCGCCCACTTCCCCACGGCCGCTGCCTCACCCCACGGAACTTCTTCTTCCCGCCGCCGCCGCAGCCGGCACGGGCTGCCCTCTCCTGCCGGCGGCGGATACCGGCGGCGCTGACGGCAACGGCCACTCCACGGCTGCGCCGGCGTCCGGCTGGCTCCGGTCGGAGACGGTGATTTCGGTGACGTAGCGCTTGACGCGGCGGCGGTGGCCGAGGACGGTGGCCCCGTCGTCCTCATCGCCAGAGGAGTCGGTGGCGTCGGGGTCGGTGACGGAGATGCGGACCACCCGCGGGCAGCCGGCGCCGGAGCTAGACCCGCCGGCGAACTTCTCAGTGCGGGTTCGGTGGTCGGGGTACTTGAAGGGGGAGAAGATGCTCTTCTCCATGATGGGAAGCTCGTCTTGCAAATACATCTTTTCTTATACTTTCTTCTATCTTGCTCCTCCTTTCATTAAGAGTAGTACTACTCAGAGCTATAGAGATAGAAAACAAAAATCAGAAAGCGTGAAGAAGACGGATCAAAAGGTGGTGAGGAAAGTAGAGATTCCTGAGAGATTGGGAATAAAGAGAAAGCGAGAGGTGGGAAACCTCCTTTACTAAAACCTATCTAAAACCCATGACGAGAAGCAGCAAGAGCCATAAAAAAACCATATAAAGGTTACAGAAAGATTGTTCCAAAGCTTGAGATTGGAAGAGCTGCAAGAGGGACTAAATAGTGGGGAGAAGGGAAGAGACACGCACAACACAATCTGCACGAGAGTAGATGGGAGACTTTACCTTTACCAAAACAAAATCCTCCAGTAAGCCTGCTCTGCAAAATCCACCAGACACCCTTTTCCAATCTCGTGCAATCTCCTCCTCCCCCTCTGCTTTCCCTGACACCCACACAGACACTCTCTCTAGCCCAAAAGAGGGAACGGGGGAGGGAGCGAAGAAGGTAAAACCTCTCTAAGATCACCGAATCGGAGGGAAGAAACAGTCCGGGGGGAGCAAGAGAAGGAGCAGGGTTGAATCCCAGCTTTATCGGATCCTCCCATGGACTAAACTCTAGAGCAGAGCAAGTTTAATGAGTTTCCATATATCCCACCCTCCCGACCTTTTTTCATCTGCCCACATATATAAGCTTCTTGCTTGTTTGAAAAAAGAAAACTATATCTATACACTATAAAAAATCCCAAGACCAGATACGCATGAAAAGAGAATTTTTGTGAGCTGGAAATAATGGTGTGGGCTGTATATTTATTTAGTTGGTTAGATTTTTTTGGCTGAATATATCTCGGCTGCAAAACGTTTCCACAGATTCCATGGGGGCGTGGGGCTTCACGACCGTATCATTCGTCTCGTATACATGTATCACGGGCCGCCGCATCTGCTTTGCCCACGTCAACCGAGTGGGGCACGCTCGCTCGCTCGCTCGCTCGCTCGCTCGCTGGGGTGCGACTTGGGGAGCTGAACTTTAAGGCTTACAAGTGGCGGGATTACTAAATGCACTTAACGAGTCTGGTATTTTTGTGTAATGGGCGATCAACATTCGGTGCATTTTGAGACGTTAACAGAGTAGCAGACCCGTTTTTCGAACGCAAACTAGTAAATATAGACATTAACTTTTGGTTTAGAAGAGGGGCAAGGTCTCCTTAATTTTAGTCCTCACCTCGCAATGTTTTACTGCTGCAGCCTACGAGCCCGCACGTGGCTCACGGTATTACCATTCCAGCTATTAGATAGACACTGTACATAAAAAGGCTCCACGTTTTGGTCGCTCCCTTTGATTAAGGAGAGAAGACTTATTACAACAAAGGGAGAAGAATTTATTCAAAGCGTATTACTAACACAAGTGCGAAAATCTTCATAAAGTGGAAATGAATTGAAGGCTCTTGCCGGGGTGCCTCCAGGTAGCCCAATTGATTCTCGTCTTAAACAATGTGTTATAAAAAACCTGCATGGATGGATATCTGTAAATTAAAAAAGTGAATATATAAAAAAACACATTTATATAACGCATGCCCAAGTAAGCCCGGGTCCCGAGGTATGTGAACCTTTTTGCGCCGGCCAGTCCGAGCACCGTACATGCGGCGAAGGTCGATATTTTGAAGGTGCAACACGGCGCGGCTAACGCCAACCATGCACGACTTGCCGGTGTGGGCCGGTGCACGCGAGTTTGAAGTTCTGCAACTTAATCGTCCCCACTGCTACCCCAACATGGGTTTGGGTTGGGGCCATCAAAACAGACTCTGTTTCTTGAGTGTTAGACACCGGTGCGAGTAGAGAGTGATTTTTGGACACGCCCTACTTGCGTGCGCCTGGACCCATACGCAGCCCAATGGTCTCACAACGTTACTGCATGCAATAGACCGGCACCACCTATTGTATTATTAGCCGAGATGCCCACGCCGTACTTATTTTATGGATAGACACTAATTTTTAGATATAGTTTAGTGAGTAACAAAATAGGCTATAATGAATTAATTTCTTCAAAATTGCCTCTCAATTTTGAAGATATAGGCTATAATAAATTTTTTTATCTGTATTTTTAGATATATTTTTAGTTGATTTTTTATTCAAAACGTAGATATGGCCCACATATTAATGGGGGTACGCGATTGATTGTGAGCAACATTACGGTTGTGGCATGTTTAAAAAATTTCCTCCGAGTAAGAGGGCTTTCGTGGAGCCCTCTTCAATGCCGTTCTAGTAGGAGTTTGACCCATTTTGTTAAAAAACAAACACTAAGCTTGTGAGATTTATCGGTGATATTGTGTGCGTGGGAACCAAGTAGGCTTAAGTACTAGACGTTATACAAAAGAAATGAATAGCATTTGAACCAAAACTAAATCAAACAATCATAAGTATGTTGTATTATTTTACCAACCAAATTGAAAGATGAATGGTAATAAATATCTATTATTATTAATAAAAAGAAACTACTCAATACTGACGTAAAAAATCAAAAGTAGGAAAAAGAACCAATTAAAATATAAAAAAAATTAAAAAGCACAATAAAAGTATTTCTTGCAAAAGTCACAAATTCAAATCTCATTAATCTCAATTTTAAAAAATAATAAAAATAATTTTTATGGTAAAAGGTCACCGTTCGAACTCAATTAATCTCAATTTTTAACTTTTTCTAATAAGAATCTGTCTAATTATTTTTTTAATATATAAAAAATCGAATAGTTATAATTCACCTTGTTGTTCAAATAACACATGTTTTCAAAGTCAATTATAATTTATGTAAAGATATTAAATTGTTATAATCAATCTTATTGTTCAACTAGAGTTTATGTAAAGAATTGAAAGTTGGCAGGTATATGCAAGCTTGCCTAATTTAAAATAATAATTGTTGGAAGGAAAGGTTGTCCAAAAGAAAGATATTTGAAGCATTCCAGGCAAGCACCATGTGAACGCTCCGCATGAAGAGACGTTCGCGGGCCGGCTTAAAGAGTCATGCGATCGAAGCAAATGATTCATGCTAGTTGCTCACCTACAAATGATTGATTTTTAAGAATTTTTTACAAGAATAATGATGACTGTGTTAATTTGATAGGAAATAAACATAATAAGGATTAAAGAGTGTTTCCCGTTTACTAGCTAATACTTGCTAAGAAAAGTAACTGAGACCGTGGCTTATGTAAATTCAATATCAGTTAGAAAAGCACAGGGAGATAATAACAGATATCGCATAAATATTAAATATATATATATATAAGGAAACAACGATACCACATAAGAGGTTTGAGAAAAAAGTACTAAAATTGAAGTTATATGAGTGCGCACTTGAATATATAATATTATTTTAATAAAAAATAAATCAAATGGGCTTAAAAAATACGATGAATAGATCTAAATATACTAACATGTTTTTCCTTCTCCCAGTGAGCTGATGTAGGTATAAATAGTAGTGTGAGCCATAGAGTAAAACAGATCAATGCTTGTAGAAAATTTTTAGTAAGGGATTGGATGAATCAAACTTATTTCAAGAGTCACGACATTATTGTAGGGGGCACACCATTTTATAAAGTTGCAACCCTCTAAAGGAGCCACAACTTAACTATTAGAAGCCTCACAATGTCTTTAAAGAATCACAATATAAGGAGCGTATTTTTATAAAGAGACACATCTCATAAGAATATTTTTATATGAAACTCGCTAATTAGGAGTATGAAAAGAGAAAAAACCTGGCAGGACAAATTTGGAAAAAAAATCTTTCCTTTATTATAATTAATAAAATAATTAGGTATTAGATAAGAGTCTAAATTAACCCAAAAAACTCCCGCAAATATTTTGTTGATATAGCTAGATATTAATTAAGGTCGATTTAAGACAATTTGCCAAATGAAGTATATCCATCATTCTCACATTGATCCCGGTTTAGAATTTTTCATGAAATAAATAAATGTGTTGATCTGTTTATTCATCACACTTCAAGCCAAGTATCAAATTGAGTATTTAGGTTTGATGGTTCAGTTGATAATTTCGATGCAAAACGTCTAATTTTTTTCCCCAAAGCGAAGTCTTATATATATATATATAAGAGTATTTATATAGATAAATAGATATAGATATATGAGGAAAAGTAGTGATTGCGTATATGACCATTTCTAACATAACGGACAATTTAGTATTATCTAGGAACCCAATTTCATTTTTGAGTCAAATACTGATTAATAGTTTCGTGGGAATGAGATAAATGGGGAGTAATCAAGGATGTCATACCGATGATGAGTGTGTACACAAGCTTATGTTATGGGGACGTGTGTGTTCCTACTCATGTGATTATTTGCTGTGTTTAGTTGGCATGGGATGTCGGAGGCCATGGAACGCTTGCATTCTACGTTCCATAATCACCACCTTTTGGCCTCGCTTTCTTGCCTTTGGGCCACTATAATTGCTCTTTCTAAGGCGTTTTGAAGGTTGTCTGACGTCCATTGGTCGACTCAAACCTTATGTTCTTCATTTATTAAGCTTTTCACCTGCAAGTGTGACGGTTGCCCGCACACAGGGCCTGATCAGTAGATGATGTCCATAATGTGCTTCTAATTCTTGTCGTGATGTATATTATTCTGCTGCGATGGATATTATAGCAAAAGTTGTGGGTGTCTTGGCTGTTGATGATTGAAGGAGAAGTCTGGAATGCAATTATCAAGATCTATGGCATCATTTTTCTTTTCCTTTTCTTCTTTGAAAAAGAAAATCAATGGCATCGTATATATCTAAACATGTTTAAATCACGATTCAGAATTTAGAGAAGGTGGTCCTTAATCATAGTCTTTACCCGTTGTGTTCAAATACGTTATTTGTGTTCAACGTTGTTTTACATGAAGTTATATTTACTAGCTGAATGTAGGGCCAAAATATCCATTCTAAG